>JASDQU010276930.1:0-10354 GCA_032191745.1 Picea mariana | reverse complement strand
TCTGCCCGCAGGAAGGAGGACAAAGACAAAGAAGTGAAATGCATAAATTTCTTATTTTGTAACCGAAAAGTTCTGGAACGATTGAGATTCTAGCGTTTAGAAGTTTGTATAAATATGCATTTTGAAGTGAGAATAAAGGGTTGGACCTTTATTGGCCGATTGTAATAGAGACTTTCTTTATTTTTAAATTTAATGCAAAGCAATCCGAAGATTCCTGATTCCGTGAAGACCGAGTTATGAGTTTTGTTTTCTCTGTTATCTTACATTAAATTTCATTTCGCATATATTTATGATGAATGCTTAGCTACAATTTAGTGCAACTTCTACTATGGTGACCAATTTTTTAGTCGTCTAATCACTTGCAGTTTTTCCTCTGTATCATCTATCAATAGGTACAAGACCTGTGAACTTTTTATATCTCTATATTTTATTCTTCGTCAGATTACTTCTTGCTTTTTCTTCTTCTATTTACAAGGTGAGATTCTCCCTTGATAGGAGCCTCGCAATGTTGACGGCTTAATGTTTTCTCACATTTCATACATGATTCTTTAAAAATTTAACTCGGTTACAAGAGAAGGCCTTTGGTTTGTTTTTTACCTTTAACATCGGATTTTGAAAGTTCTCTTTTATACAGTCGAAAAATTGAAGTAGCATTTTAAACCTCAAAATTTCTTTTCATTTTTTGTTCCTCCATGACTGTGCCCTTTGCAAGATAGCCCAACATTGAACCCGACCTATCAGATCAAACCAACATCGCTTTGAACCTTTTTGACACCATACTTAAAACCTCCATCACCTGGGTCGAACTCGAGCGTTCATGGGCCACAATTGAATGGGGTATAAGTATCCAGGAACATTTGAAAGAGAGACAGAAACAACTTAGAAATCAGCGTTAGCTTCCTTTTCCCGAAGGTTGATTTTTCCCCTTTTTATCTTTTACTCACTTTCAGATGCCTAGACCCTGTACTTTCTAGCCTTAAGTACAGACTCTGGAACAACATGGGGTATCCCTCATCAGTTTGCAAGGAAATAAAATGCAAAAACATAGAGATAAGAGGTTGATTTTGAGTATGGTATCCTCCATCATTTCGCAAGGAAAAAATAGAAACATATAACGAAAAGAAGAGGCACAAAAATTCACCAAGAATTAAGTGAGAACGGGACTAGGCACATGCCTCCCAAACATAGAGAGAAAGAAACAAGGGAACAAGGAAAAAGTACAAGAAACCAAATAAAATGCAGAGAACCCTTAAATTGTTGCCCAACGATAGTTGTGGAGGAGAAAAACTTGTGGACATATTAATCCTAGCACGAACGTGAAAGTTAGAAAACTTCAGAGAATCCCCAATAAAAAACTTTGAGGGTAAAGGAAGATCACAGTGATCTTGAAGGGGAAAAAATAGGCTTTAGATTACTTAGAAATTAATCAAAAAGGGGCATGCCATTGCGACAAAAAAAAGGGTTGTGGGGCATTGAGTTTGGAAGAGTATGTGGGCTCAAGAAGCAGATTTAACATTCTTTAAATTCGGTGGCCAAGTACACATTAAACAACATAGTTTAGGTGGGACAATGTTCCCAACCTCAATAACATAACACTTGGGTATATGATTATGGAAGTACAGGTTTTATTATGTTTCGCTTATAGGTAACGAGGGTTAGGGAAAAATATATTCAGAGATTACACGCCATGATTGCTAATATTATTATACTCAAGAACATACCAGTCATACTTGAAAAAATTATACACACGTGCCTCTTTATTATCATATCAATGTATTAAGTATATTCACACACATCTAGTTCCAAAAATCCATTCAAATTTCATCAACATATAAATCCATATACAAAGATTTTAACTATTTACGATGCAATTTTAAACGTGTGTATGGTAACCGACGGATGGACTTGTTGATGTTCTTTGGCTAATTGTGATCCTCCTTGCTCCTGCTTGTTAATTTTGATACCTCACCGGTAACTCCGAGTCAACGCTAGGGGTACTCTTCTTCCCCCTTAGCCCCCCGAGCCGCAAAGGGGCCACACACACACAACCAGAGACAAAATATAGCTCCCATATTGCCTCGCAAGGTCAAGCTATTAGGATATTTAGACACTTAAGAGTTAGTTAAGATCTACTTGGTCTAGCCCCCGGGGGGGCAGATCAATTGGAAAGTGTCATGAAAATCAAGTTCCATGAGGTTTTGAATTCAACTCCCCCCAACTTACAATGTGTGTTATGTATGGGGCCTCGTGGGCACACCTGGAGGTTATAGTGGTAGCAGTTGGATAACATGGTCACGTGTAATGCGAGCACATGCCCAACTAGTTGTTGATTCCTCCAGACATAAATAAATAAATAAATAAAAGATCTACTTGGTATAATGTGTCGTTAGGTAAAAGTATGTTTCTTAGTGTGTTTCTTTAGTATGCATTTGTAGTTAGGAAATCTGACGATTACAATATGTTCCTGACATAGAGTGATCTGACAGTTCATATTCTCCCTGATCTTAATGACCATTAATCTGTGGCTTAAAACTCAACTGGTACATGCTCTCTATTTAAATAGCATGGAGGTTCATTTGCCGATGATCAATTGTGAGAAACTCTCCTGTAAAATCTCTCTAGAATCTTTTTATTTTGCATTAATAAACTGCTCCAAGTGGCTGCATTGGTTGGGGTCGTGGATGTTTCCTCATAGGGGTTTTACCACGTCAAAAAATAGGTGTGTTGATATTTGATCTAGTTGTGTGAGTGGTTACTGAAGGTGTTTGTCCTCTGTTGGAATACCTAAGTTGTCGAACATGGCATCAGAGTCTATTTGAAGACCCGCTCATGTTCTAGATCGAGATTGTGAAGCCGAGTTGCGTCATCTCCATTTTCTGTCATTTTCATACATTTTTTGGCTCAAAGGATTGTTCCATTGCGTCTAGAGCACGTGTTTCAATCAGGATTTTTTTTTCTCGAAAAGGTTTCAGTTTTCCCAAGATACGACCATTTCAGTCAGATCCATAGAAAAAGGTGCATCTTCCGGTAAGCTAATCGAAATCTAACCCTTGTTGTCATCGAGAAGATAAATTTTTTTCTTGTGTAAAAAGAGTTTTTTTCTAGCACGCTCTCCAACAAACAAAACAACAACGATCTAACCCTTGTTTTCATCGAGAAGAGAAATTTTTTTCTTGTGTGAAAAGAGTTTTTTCTAGCACGCTCTCCAACAACAACACCTCCAATCCTTTTCCTAAAAAATACAATATGTTTTGCTATACTATTTGGTTAAAAGTTTCATTATTAAGTAAGAGGTCTTGAGTTCAAGTCTCTCTTTTTGTTACATTTTTTGAAAAATTTCATCCTAAAATTGTAAAGTGTATTTCACTTCAAGTATAAAAGTGAATCACTATAAGTAGCTTTAATATTTTATTTTAGAGTTATTTATTTTGGATGCATATTTTGTTTTATAAAGTAAATTCATTGTAAAAGTGATCCCCACTTTTATTTATAAAAGTGAGTCACATCATAAAGCAACTTACACTACCACATGATCCTTTCGTTATCATTTATGCCTTTTTTAAAAAGAGCATAATTCTCACATCCGAAGTCCATTTTCAGTGTCGGTTTTTTAAAAACCGGATAATTTTTCGAGCTCATTCCATCCAGATCATTAGTTTCAATTTTTAAATCTCTATTATATTCATATTTAATATGGATTCTACAAGTAATCATTTTCTTACTAGCACCAACTACTTCCAATGGAAATTTCATATGAAGGATTTATTAAGAAGTAAAGGCTTGTACCAGATTACCTTGGGAAAGGAAACAACACTCACTAATGTTGATAAGAAATTTAAATGGGATAATAGGAATGACGAAGCACATGGATTAATCAGAATCTCCATCTCTCCTGATTTAAGGTTCCACCTTCAATCAATTGATCAACCCAAAGAAGCTTGGGACAAGATTGAATCTGTGTTTGGTAAACATAATATTATTCGAGCACAACAGTTAGAAAATCAAGTATTGAGTTTAAGTCCAAATGGTTTTTCTTGCATTGAAGACTATCTATCTAAGTTTAAAACACTCAGAACTTTATGTGAAGAATGTAAGATAAAGATATAACAAGATCGTTGCATCTATCTTATTCTTTCTAAGCTTGGTAGTGCATATTTTGTGTTTGTATCTACCTTTTATACCATACAAGATGCTCTAGGGAGAACTTTTGTGATGTTTTGATTAGAGAGAAAGATAAGCTTGTACAAGTTGGAGTGATTAGCACTGCAAGTACCTCCAACAAATCCTTAGTCGTCCATCAGAAAGATAAACCCAATAATCCAAAGAAGCAACATCCTCGCCACAACAACAAGAAATATAAGGGTCCCAAACTCACTCAGACAACTTCCGCTCCTAATGGTGACAAAGGAGAAAAATATAAAAGTAAGAATATTGACAGACATTGCAATTTTTGTGATAAAGATGGTCATGATGAGTCCAAAATGTTTCAAGAAGATGACATCTTTAGAAGCAACAATGAAGAAGCACAACATCATTATTGATTCTACTTCTTATTCTTCTCATGGACATGCACTTTCTATTTATGTTTTCTCCTTCAATACAACTTCTACTTCTTCTTCTGATGAGTGACTTATTGATTCTGGAGCATCTTATCATATGGCTAAGGATAGAGACATATTTTCTTCTCTAAATGAATGTAACACCGAGAAAATATTTGTTGGTGATGATAGATCTCTTAGTGTTGAAGGATCTGGAACAGTTCAAGTAGAAAACGATCATTTCAATGATGTATTATGTGTTCCAAGTATTTCTTGTAACCTTCTATTAGTATATCAAATCACTCATTTAGGTGAAGGAAAAATCGTAGAGTTTTCACCTCACCAAGTTGTAATCAAGGATCTAAAATATCCTAAGCATGTTCTTGCAACTAGAATTGTTGATGATATTACCAGGTTGTGCAAGTTTGACAACTTTGGGTCATCATTTTTTTCTTTAGTTTTTGTTTCTCATAGTGATGAATTGAACAAACTTTGGCATGCGTGGTTTGGTCATCTAAAATATCGCTCATTGCAACAATTATGTAATCAACAGATGGTGACTGGTCTTCTTCTTGTTTTATGCAGAGTTGGTGTTTGTGTCGGTTTTGTTCTTGGCAAACATCATCGGGGCAGTTTTGATAAATGTGCCTCTTGGCACGCCTCGAGCCCTTTGCATCTTGTTCATAGTGATTTGTGTGGTCCACTTTATTCTCCTTTTTCTTGGTGCAAGTAGTTCTTAACTTTTATTAATGACTTTTCCAGGAGTACTTGGGTTTAATTCTTAAAACTTAAGAGCAAATTTTTTGACAAGTTTTTGGCCTACAAGGCCCTTGTAGAAAAGAAATCTGGACATCAAATTCAAAAGTTAAGAACAAATAATGGAGGCGAATATGTGAACAATAATTTTACAAGTTACTACACTACACAGGGAATCCAAATGCAACACATTGTTCCATATACACCACAACAAAATGGTGTTGTTGAGAGAAAGAACCGCACATTAAAAGAATTGGCAAATCGTATGATCCAATCTAAGGGATTAAGTCTAAAGTATTGATCGAAAGCAATCAACTATGCAAATTACACAGTAAATCACACTCCTACAAAGGCTCTTAAAAATATAACACCGAAAGAAGCTTGGACTAAAATTAAACCAGATGTAAGTCACTTCCGTGTATTTGGTAGTATAGCATGGGTTCACATTCTTGATGAGAAAATGAAAGTATTGCAGCCTAAAAGTGAGAAGTGTATATTTGTTGGTTATTCTGAAGATGTCAAAGGTTATAAACTTCTTCAACCACATTGTAATGAAATTATTATTAGAAGAGATGTTAAATTTGATGAAACTTTTTTGTCCTGCGAGCCTAATTAGACAATGGTGCCTTCTTCGGCCTATGAGACATCTTCGACGTTTGTGCCTTCTTTTGTTCCTATTCTTGTTTCTTTTCAAATGATGACAGTGAGGATGAAAATCCACCTCCTCCTGATCACCTTCCTCCAGATGAGTCCTTTGAACATGAACCAACACCATCTCCACAGCTTCCTAGATGGGTCTGTTCAACATAAGAAGCAATTGGTGATCTCGTCGATGATCCTTGAGATCAGCATCGTACATGTTCACAGTTCCAGTGAGCCTCGTCTTTTTTGGCTCATTTTTCAAAGACTCGTGATCCAGAAACATTTGCATAAGCTTTAGGTCATCCAGATTAGGATACAACAATGAATGAAGAGTATCGTTCTTTAATGGCTAATGATACTTGGGATCTTGTACCTCTTATAAAAGGAAGAAAACTTGCCATATGAAAATGGGTCTACAGAACTAAGTATGCATCAGATGGAAGTGTTGAAAGACACAAAGCTCAGTTAGTTTCTAAAGGATTTTCCCAAGTTGAAAGAATTGACTATAATGAAACATTTTCCCTTGTAGCCAAAATGAATTCCATTTGTCTTATTCTTTCCCTTACTGCCTCATATAAATGGGAGGTTCATCATATGAATGCTAAATCTGCCTTCTTGCACAGAGATTTGCAAGAATAAATCTACATGGAACAACCTCCTGGCTATGTCTAGAATGACTCTATCCTTGTTTGTTTCCTTAATAAATCTCTTTATGGTCTTAAGAAATCTCCCCAAGCTTGGTATGTCAAAATGGATAACTTTCTTATTGACACCATATTCTCTAGATTCCATTCTGATCATAATGTCTATACCAAGAAAGTAGGAAGACATCTCATAATCTGTTTCCTTTATGTTGATGACCTTATCCTTATTGGTAGTGACTCAAAAGTTTTAAACCATGTGAACACCAACCTTAAGAAGAAATTTGAAATGATAGACTTAGGTGTTTTGCACTATTTCCTTGGCCTCCAAGTTTTGAAAATCAATGAAGAAATTTTTGTTTCCCAGTCTAAGTATACTTGTGACCTTATTCTTCTCTTTCACATGGATTATTGTAAACCAGCCCCTTCTCCCTTCCAGTCTGGAGTCAATCTTACTGCCACATGTACTTCTCTTGAAGTTGATGCCACCCTGTATCGTCAGTTAGTTGGTAGCCTCTTATACTTGACTCATACCCGTCATGATCTTTCCTTTGTTTTTGGTGTTGTTTCCTAGTATATGCAAACACCCCATGAAATCCATTGGAGAGCAGTTAAAAGGATATTTCGCTATGTCTGTGGTATAGTTCAGTTCGAGATACATTATAGTTCAGGGGGGACACCTTTATTGGTTGGTTTCACTGATTCATTTTGGGTCGGTGACCTTGATGATTGGAATTCTATTGCAAGTTATGTTTTCATCCTTGGTTCATGACCTATCACTTAGGCTTGTAAGAAACAAGAAGCTATTTCACTTTCTTCAGTAGAAGCAGAGTACCAAGCAATGGTAAATGAAAGTCAAGAAGCCTTGTGGCTTCGACTGATCCTTTCAGATTTTGGATTCTAACAACAACATCCGACCAACCTTTGGTGCGACAATCAAAGTTCCATCAAGCTCACCAAAGGCTCAGTTCAACATCAGCGCAACAATCACATCGAGCTACACATGCACTTCATCAGAAATCTCGTTCATGATGAACTTATTGAAGTGTTTTTTTTTCCTACAGAAGATCAAGTTGCAAACATTTTCACAAAGTCTCTTATAGAATCGAAGTTTCCCAAACTTCGATCTATGTTAGGAGTTCAGGAAGTTATCATTAAGGGGGAATAGGCTCTAATTCCTCCTTCCTTCTCCTATTGTGTCACTATTGTAAATCCTTCAATCTTATCCCAAGTTGTTGTAACACACCCACTATCATATTTTAAAAATTTTGGGGTTAATCTCCCACAAATGAGAAATCTCTAGAAACCTTCATTAACGAAGTGCCAATTCTCAGTTCAATATCGGGATTCGGGGTTTCAAATGTCAAAACTCATTCACCCCACGCCTTGCGATCCTCCGAATTCCGATGCGCTCCTTATGCATTAACTCCCCAGGCCAAGTCTGGGGTTTACTGCCTTTACGACCGTGGTCTTACCTTCTATACGAGGCTACTTCTATCGGAGGTTCGGGATTTCCGTTGTCGTAATTCACGAGTCCTCAGAACTCGCGATTCTCCGATCCCCGATACGCCCCTAACGCATTAGCCCTCTATGCTATACACTAGACCATGTGACCACTTACCATAAGGCCACCGCCGTATAACCTCCCATCGGGATTTCGGCATTTATGATGACACAACACACCTATACCCGGGACTTGCAATATCCCGATCCCCGATTCTCTCTGGATGATCGACACGTGTCTCTTGGATCAAGGGCTTATAATGGTGTCGGGGATTCACATATCGCAGTTTCGTAATGCAAGGGTTTCATGTCCTTGAAATCCCCGATACGCCGAGTCCCGATATGCCGAACTCCGACCTTCTGGGATCTCTCGCCACGCATCCTCGCTGATGGACGGTGTTGATTCCGTCGGGAAATCACGGATCACGATTTCCTGTATGCAAGAGTTTCTTGCCATTGGAAAACACGATGCTCCAAATGTCGACTCACCCAGATCTCCTGCCACGCATCCTACCAAGATCAACGGTGGAGATCCCTTCCTCGGGATTTTGCGACTTATCCTGTCCCGTGTCTCTTGTCCTCGGAAATTCTGTTTTCCCGATGTGTCAAATGTCGATGGTGCTTGATCTCTAACACCTGTCCCTCCGATGGACGGTCCAGATCTTATCGCTGTTTTGAGACTTGAGTGGCCCCGATGCCTGGTACCCCGGATCTCTGAGATGGACGATCTCGTGACACGTGTCCCTCTCCAACCGGACGGCTTAGATTTTCTCTCGGGATTTCGAGACTTTCGAAGTCTTGTTTCTCTTGCTCTCAGGATCTCTGATTCCCCGATTCTCGACTCTTCGGGATCTCTTGCCACGTGTTCTGGCTGAGATCAATGGCTGAGATTCTTTCTCCGCAAACTAAGGTTTAACCCCGGCGCATCTTCTCGAGATCTGACGGTTGTCGGGACTATGATCTAAGATCCGACAGTTCAGATCATTTCTCCTGCATGCTCCCCTTCCAGAAGTTATACTTCGTGAAACTCCTCTCGATCCAACGGTTTACGGGATTTCTACTCCAGATCCGATGGCTCGGATCACTTCCTCGCATGCCTATCCCTGCGCTTAACCCCTGCGCAGTTTCTCCAGATCCAACGGCTGACGGGTAATTGGATCGAGATCTAATGGTCTAGATTCAATCGTTTGGGTCTTGGAGTTTACGATCCCAATTTCTCGTTGCTCACGATGATAGAGGGAAAAGGGGCAAGGTATGTAACGCTCTCGTTACTTCCATCAATCGAATGGTCGTGAATGACCATGGGTACTCTGACGAGATATCATCCGTCGACTTATCTCATCTCACAACACTACTATCTCGGAACCTTAATAGGATCGTTCCTCCTCGTATAGGGTTAATAAGACCTGTGCGTTCGAATCCTTATTCTGGGTTCTGGGTGAACCTTTCCGAGGAGGGAATCTCTGTGAAGAGATCCCTACCGGATCATTCCCGGGAGCAGTTACAGGAAGACAACTTCCCGAGGATGGCTGGACATGGTTAACTTCATTTTATCGATGAAATTCGTGCATGATATCCTTTGTGATAAGCATATATCAACCTATTCGTATCAAACATTACGCGGACACTCGCATGCCGCAAATCCTTCACCATTTCACAAGTTCTATGAGCTAACATCTACTCCATATTCACAATTTCTACAGAGACATTCTTACACAGGAAACATTCACAATTTCACAAGCTCTATGTACATATGTGACAGCATATTAATTTCAAATGAAATGTAAGCAAAACACTTATCAGAAATAACTTCAGCAATGGAAGCAACTGCTAAGAGGGGTGCTTGTTTCCACCCAACCGTAGGCGTAGTGACTCCTAATGGATTTACCACTAGCCACCCCCGAGCTGAGAACCACGATGTCCTGAGACCTGCGTCTCTCTGTCTGCCAGTGCCCAAGAGCGAAGGTTGCAATCCTCCCTCTCTACGATCGCTCACCCTGCATAAAAATTGCCAGAGTTCCCCTCGCGTATGCCCCCTTAAATCGCTTCTGCCATACGCCTTATCCTCTCGCGAGGTTGCGTGTGGCACGATTACCCTTGCGCTGGTCAGTCATGATGGCTCTATAGATAGGCGGTTTACCTCCCCATCCCTCATCAAGCCATCAACCTACCAGCCTGCAAGGCATTTATTTCAGGGCTAGCGAGCCGCTTTTGGTTCTCCGGGCCAGTGGAGTCCAAATACGAT
Source organism: Picea mariana (assembly GCA_032191745.1). Classification (NCBI taxonomy): domain Eukaryota; kingdom Viridiplantae; phylum Streptophyta; class Pinopsida; order Pinales; family Pinaceae; genus Picea; species Picea mariana. Next base: position 29 of record JASDQU010276930.1, on the reverse strand, counting down.
ATTCAATTCTTGGTGGAAGTTAACACCCC
>JASDQU010276927.1:1527-14947 GCA_032191745.1 Picea mariana | reverse complement strand
CGGAAACTTTCCTGATTTTTTGCATTGTTAGGTACTCGCGGGCTGTTTTAGGCTAGCCCGCGGATACCCGCGTGCAGTAAAAGGACAGCAGGCGGATGCCCACGCCCAGTGAGAAGTTAGGGCGCGGGTTACTTGTTTTGAAGGGTTTTTTGAGGAGTTACTCAGCATGGCTTTGGCTAAGAAGAGGCATGAGTTGGCCTGATGCCAGGTAAGCAGGGATAGTGCAATTTAGGGTTATAACAGAAGTCGAGTCAAGTCTTTCATTAGGTCTTGTATTTGAACCTTCTTTTCATCTGCCCTTATCCTTTTTCTCCATCTAGTACAAAAATTGGTGACAACCTCAAAGTCAATGAATGAAATGAAGCTTGGGGGGGGGGGGCATGTCTCCAGCATTTGGTTACAATTATGGATTTAAGCCGCTATATTCACAAGTTGGGGGTAGAGTACCACCATCTATGGATATCCCTCAAAACCTTTGGAAATTACATTGGGAAATTACAAGCATAGTTTAATTTTGTTTCAATCTTGTGTAAAAATGAAACCAATTTTTGAGCTTAGTCTTTGTTCTTTCGCGTTCTCATAAATACATGAGAATAGGTTACCGAGCTTATTCTTTGTTCTTTCTCATGATTGTAAAAACATGAGAATGTAACCGAGTATACTTTTATCACTTTTTTGGACTAGTAAAGGTTATACGAAAAAGGAACCCCTTGGAGTCTCCTTTAAGCTCTTTTCAAACTCTCTAAACATGAAAATATTGTTGATTGATCTTGATACCTTTCACACTCATTAAAAGGTTTGAAAGGGTGTCTTTTGACTGGTATTTTATATCTTTTTTGGCTTTTCAAGACTAAAATTATGAAAAAGGACAACCATGGATTCGCCTTTAAGTTCTTTTCATACTCTCTAAACATGATAAACCACTGATATTTCCTTCTCTAGACTCTCTAAACTACACATTGAAAGACCCATATGGGAACGAACCCTTACATCTTCCATTCCATTAAATAAAGGAAGAGGAACTTACAAAAGGTGAGTTGTATTGAGCATGTGTTACCCTCCTCGATCTTGTTAAATGAAAAATAAGTACTCATCTATCTGGGTGGGGGGGGGAATTGAAGGAAGTGGGTCAAGTTTTTGAGAATTATTTATGGTAGATTTTGTCTGCCTTGAACATGGAACATGTTTGCATCTCATCTTACAGTTGGGTAATCCACTTGTCTCTGAGTCATAAAAATTCCATGTGTCTCCATACATTTTCGTCCAGACGAAGAGTTTTCTTATTTCTATCACATTACATTATTAGTACTCATCGAGTCAATGTTTCCAATTAAGTTTTCGTGCTTCATCATGTTCAAGGGAAGTTTCACTTAAACCCATCCATCTGTAGTGTTATCATTTTCCATTTCTTATGTCATTCCACACTCATTCGATTCACCATATTACATCACTTTCCTATGTCATTTTTGTGTCATTGAAGGGGGATACATCAAGGCCCTCCTTCGACAAGTCTTTTCATGTTGACTTCAACACATCATCTAGGAATTAGACTTAGAAACTAGCTGGTACCTTGGGACTTGCATGCCTCAATGGTATGCCTCCCTACTTCCTACAGTAGGTTTACATCATTGACCTCTGATCAGATGATTCCATGAATGTTCAACTTCATCTCATTTATTCACATTCGTTGGACTGTACTATGGTACCTTGGGAGTCATTGACATCACTGGTGATTTCCCTCACACTTTTTAACGGTTTACCTCAATGACCAGTAATCAAAAGGTTTATACCATTTTAGACATCAAAACATATATTCACATGGATAGATTCATACCACATAGGGATTGGGACGAAGACCTTGGGTTGAGCATTCACTCTAATATCTGCTTTTCCCAGGCTGCAAAAGGAGATCATTTGAGAATTTTGATATATATATATATTGTTACATAGATCCACATTGTATTGGTCTGTGGCTATGTTTTATCATCTCGTAGATCCATTGTGTATTTTTTGTGGCTACGGTCAGTTCATGTCATGGAGGTATGGATCCACATTGTATATCTGGTGGCCATATACTTAATCAATATTTTTCATGGATCCGCAGTGTATTGGTCGATGGCCATGATTTGAGTCATCTTGTATTCCAATCTAGGCATGTATGCCTCGGAAATGTAAAATATATTAATATTGTTTGATGGTTGTTTGCAACTTCTTCCAGATTCTCCAACTCCAATCCCTTGCATTGAATAATTGTAAAGTGTTTCGGCCATCAGTTTCTCTTTTGACCTCATACTTTCGGGAGCATATTGTTACACATCAAATTTCCAAACCTAGGCACCTCTCCCTAAGTGTTGCAAGTGTCATACAAGTTTCATATGCACCTTTATAAGTGTCGTATACAACTCGACACCATGAAATAACATATGTCACAATCCCTAGTCAATGTGGAGGATAAATACATTATAAGAAGGTAAAAATACTATGTGCACATGAATTAATTATTAATATTCATGGAAAGGAAATTAATTTAGTGTGAGAATCCAACTCACATTTCATTTCCTATTTTAAGGAGAGGTTGAGGATGTCATGGATGGTTGAAATATTTTCTCTTTAAAACCCTTGAGAGATATTTCCTCCCTAAAATCCTTAATAGATATTTTCTCCCTAAATATCTTGGAGATCCCGTTTTATTGGATCTGATGAGTGATCATGTCCATGGTGGTTAAGCCTCCAAATATCATATAATGAAGGCTTTCCATGGAGAAGGGAGGAAAATTTGAGGTATCAAACTTATGATCTTGGGAGAAAGATTTTGGATATCAAACATATGATCTTGGGAGCATCACGCAAGGGCTGGATGAGGAGGACTTGGAGAGGTTGTTGTAACTGCATCTATAGATTGTAAGTTTATTTTTAATGTTCTCATTTATATATGCTTTTCCTATTCCCTTCTATTTTGTGTATTATATCATATTCTTTTCTATTATGGATGAATTGGGTTTAAACTAATCTTGTTAGAGTAGGAAGTCCTTGTTTTTTTTTGTTGTCCATTTCATTGCAGGTATCATGTCATGCTAAGGATCTTGGAGATCAAGTTTAGATTGGATTAAGTGAGGATAATATTTGAAACAAGGTACATCATACCTTCTCCCTCTCTTTATTTTGATTATCTTAACTATATTTAAAGGGATGTTCGTGTCCATTTACATCTTTCTGTCTCATTATCAGTCACTACTACATATTGAAAAATAAGTGATGACCACTTGCGACGAAAGTACTCTTTCGTCACAACATGCAAGAGAAAAGTTCTTTTTTTCTAAATATAACCCATCTTCATCGCAATATCGATGCCTACAGTTTGACTGAATTCTAATGGTCAATGTTCGTCGCATAAGTGACGACCGTAGATAGTCTGTCTCATAAGCGATGAATGTTGACCATAATAATTTAGTCAAACTTTACCGTTGAAAATGACCTAAAAATAAATAGGTGGAAATATATATATATATATATATATATATATATATATATATATATATATATATATATATATATAGGTCACTATCATCACAATGGCGATGATAGTGACCTAAAATTGACCTATAAATATTTGACAATTTAGATTTTGCGACAATCTTGCTATAACAACGACTGTTCTGAAAGGGTATTTTTGTGCGAAAAAAATTTCGCAAAATGTTGTTAGAGGTGGGGAAAAAAGTAAAGTGGGTGAAAAGGGTCATGGTAGATGTTGTTTCCCTTGTAAAAAATGTTGCCTCAGACATCCTGTAAGAATTTTACTAGCAACAGCTACAAAACATTGTAGGAAATATGGTCACATTGATGGCATATCAAATGAATATCTTCTCGTGGTAATTAGCTATATATTCATTATCTTTTTTTATTTTGTCAATTTTATAAAATTATATATATGTATATATATTATGTGAATGTTTGTTATAGTATACACTAATTTTGCATGATTGTTTGTAATTATAAAGTTAGAGTTTCCCTCTAACTTTCCACAGAATATTGCACCAAGTATTATTAGAAATGATGTTGTACAAGCTGAGGAACATCATCATGACCAAGAAAATGAGGATCTCATCGAAGAAGATGATGGGAAAAATCAAGTTAATGATCCCATGGAAGAAGATGATGGGACAAATCAAATGATCCAAGATTTTTTTTTGCATACGGATGAGGATAGGGAAAATGTTGGTATTTATGATGAACCTCTATTAGAAAAGGAAAATAAACGACTTTATGAAGGATCAAGAGAAAATATTCTCTCCACTACATTGTTGTTGGTGAAATTAAAGGTTATGAATAATTTGTCGAATACTTGTATGACACAGATACTAAGGTATGTAATATGTTTCATCTCATACTGTACATAAAAGTTGATTTTTTTATATTTGTTTTTAGCGTTAATTAATGTGTAAAATAAGAATGCATTTTTTATGATTAATATTCTTACATTCACTAGTTTTTTGTTATGTTGTAGATTGTTAGGTGAATTTTTGTTACCATCGTCAAATATTTTACCTCGCAGATATCGAGTTTTGCATGCCATTATGAAAGACAATGGAATGGATTATCAAACTATAGATGCATGTCCTAATGACCATATTATATATGATTATGGACAACATGCTTTGAAAACCAAATGTCCGCAATGTATTATTAGTAGATATCGAACCAATCAAGTGACAAAAAGGGTGCCTCGAAAGGTTCTTCATCATATTCCCATAATTCCACATTTGCAGTGATTGTTTAGGTGTGAAAGCATAGCACAATTTATGGATTACCATGCATGTAATAGAAGTGAATATGGTGTTCTTCGAATGCCTGCTGATGGTTCTGCATTTAGGGAAATTGAGGAAAAATGGGTATATTTCAAAGATGAACCTTGTAATGTTAGGCTTTCATTGGCAGCTGACGGTGTTAATCCATTCCGAGATCTTAGGTCTATTTACTCAGTGTGGCCTATTTTTTTTATCAACAATAGAATTCCTCCTTGGATGTCAATAAAGAGGGAGCACATAATGCTGACAATGATTGTTCCAGGTATTTGTTTACATTAATTTTTTGAATTTAACATTTTAATTTTTTTCAATTTTTGCATAATATCTTTTGTTTATTTATTTAATTATATATATTACATCATATCATTCCTTTAGTAGTTAGGTGTAATTTAAAACAATTAGGTAAGTACCAGGTTAAAGATATGAATGTATATATCGAGCCTCTTATTGATGAGCTACTAAAGTTATGGGTTGTCATCACAATGTACGACATATGTAAACCATTATTGGGGAGAAGAAATTTAAATTCCGTGGAATACTTTTATGGACAATTCATGATGCCTCTGGACTAACACATTTTTGTGGTATGTATAAGCATTTTAATATTGCTCTTTAATACTATACAATATTTTAATGTTATCATGGTGTATGTTTACTTTTTAAATAATCTCATCATATAATTGGCATTAATCCATTTGTTGCAAGTCTTCAAACAAAGGTTAAATTTGCATGTCTAGTTTGTGGCCCTAAGATGAAGTATCGTCATTCAAAAAGTTTAAGAAAGATGGTGTTTGATGAGTATAAGCACCTTCTTCCTAAGAACCATAGGTATCATACTACTGAAAAACATATTTTCAATGGAAAAGAAGAGACTGGTTTAAAACCACAAAGAATGACACCTCGCCTATGGAGGTTGGAATATAATAGAAATCATCAAGGTACTCAAATTCATAATGTATCATAGATCGTGTAATGTTTTGAATGCTTATTTTAATCATTGAATTTATTTTACCGTATTTGATAATTATTTTTGTGATTTCTTTTATTCTTCATGAAGGTCACAATCATCATGAAGGTATTAATAATGGGTTTCCACAAGGAATGAAATATTATCCCGCTCAATTCATGAGGTTTCCCTACTATGAGGAGATAAAAATAGCTCATTTGTTTGATACAATGAATACCAGGAAGAATGTGACTGAAACGTTATGGAAAATCATAGATGGTAGGAGGGACAAAGAAAAATTGTCAAAATTTGTACTGATATTCAGGAACCCAATCATGCAATGCAAAGTGTGATCCGATATTCGAATAGATCAAATGGAGTAAAATAGACCGAAATAACCTTCCATGGTTATTAACAGAGCAACAAATCAATGATGTAAAAGAGGTCATTCAACGGCTTAAATTTCCCACAAGTTTTGCTTCAAACATAAAAAAATATCTTAATGAAGAAAGGCAAATTTGGTGGGGTAAAAACACATGATCGGCATACCTTCATTAAGGTAATAATTTTGGTATATATATATATATATATATATATATATATATATATTGGCCTTATAGACCCTTTTTTTTTTCTTGTCTACTTTGGTCGAAACAAATAACGATTCATTTTGGTGTTACAATATGTTCTATTGCTATCTCTCCCAAATGACTTTGACAACAACGTCAAACAAGTTATATATGATCTTGGAAAATACATGAGGTAAGACGTAGTTGTGATTTATAAGAAAAATGTTCTTTCAGATTATTGTTGTACTTAATGACACGTGTTTTACTCGTAATGTAATGTAATATATTATATTATGTTATGTTGAAACATGTTATTTTCTTCTGTCACGATCTCATGTAGATGGTTTTCATTGAAACAAATCCATGAAGATGATATAAAGTATTGGAAGAGAAAAATTCCCCATCTAATGTGTGAAATGAAAAAGTATATACCTCCTACATTTTTCCATGCACAAGAACACTACCTGATACACCAAGTTGAGGATATTGAAATTTGTGGACCTGTTCACACAAGGTCAATGTGGATGGTGGAGAGGCACTTGAAATCATTGAAGGCATTGGTTAGACAAAGAGCACGTCCTGAGGGTTCTATGGCAGAGGGATATATGGTATATCAATCGATGGTGTATATTAGTCAGTATCTTCCTAAATTAGCAGCACCAACTATGCATGCAGGGGATCACATTAGGGATGTGAAATCCATCAAAAAATTTGAAGATCGGGAGCATCTATTAGGGAAAGGTAGAATGAAAAAAATGAGAGGTAATATATTAATAATTGTGAAAATTTATATTAATAATACATATAAAGTTTTGTTTTTGTGTATATGATCATACTCATTAATATATTAATATAATTTATTTCATAAATTATAAATATTTATAATTACCTTCATATTGTACGTTATAACTAATATTTAATATTGGTGAATTATGTTTTTTTTATTTAGTTGCTCTAGAGTGGGATGCACTGCATTTATACATTGCAAACAATCTTGACTTGATGAATGTATGGATTGAAAGATGTAAACAACATAATGGAGGTAGGTTATCATGGAAATGACTATCTGAATTGGTTAGAGAAGCTCGTCGTAACGGAGATGCCAATGTTACACAGAGGGAAATTGATCTAGCATATGGTTTGAAAGATGGACAGGTAAGAAATTTCACCAATTTTATTCAGTTATTTTATATTATACTAATGTGACTACATGTGTACTGTATTTTTCAGATACTTTTGAAGTTATATAAATATACGTTAATTTAATAATTCACAATGCATCTTTTACATATCTGACATATTGCAGTTGAAACACCACAAGGCTATGTGGTGCAATGGTCATAAATTTCACATCAAACAATTGGATGAAACAAGGAAAACTTCTGATAGTGGGATAACTACAGTATTCCAGGTTACTAATGTTTCCTCTAGGAGTGACATACATCCCCGAGGGTCTAAAAATAGATACTATGGGTATTTAAACGATATACTTGAGTATGACTTTAATTCCTTCAAACTAGTTTTGTTCGATGTCAAATGGTATAGGTTATGAATGCATGAACGTGATGAGGAAATAACGGTTATTCAACATGATAATGGATTTCCAATGATTAAAAAAATGATGTTTGAAAGAGGGCATGATCACTATGTTTTTCCAAGACAATGTGAACAGGTATTTTACTTAAATGTTCCAGGTGAAAGGGATTGGTTGATAGATATGATCCAAGAGGAAGACCAATTAAGTATACTCATTTATAGGAAGAAGATGATTCGATAGAATATCAGACAGATTCGGAAGATCATGGAGGGTCGACAGATGAAGAAGACGAAGAAGATCATGATCTAGGCGTAGGAGACAATATTGCAATTCTTGATGATGATGTCAATGAAAATATGCTCGAAAATGACATTGATGATGATGATGATATCATAAATCCTTTCAACATCATTTCAGAACCAGATGATCATACAGATGTCGAGTTCGATGAAGAAGATAAAGATAGAGAATAAGGATGATTACACAGATGTTGAGGTTGGATTAGGTACGTGACTATATAATATTTTAATTTGTATGCATTATTCTCTTAAAATAATTTGCTTTTAATGTCATGGGTTAATTACATGTTTAAGTTTTATGCAACGTTTTTATATCCTAGGTTACATGTTGTTTAATTATTATTTGAAACCTGAAAATAGTTGTCAATATAGTAAAGTACATGGTAGACTAAAAATATCATTTAGAAACACATAATTTCATGTACCTTCATTAATTTTTGTTTTTGTAGTTTCTATGCATGAATCTTATAAATAGTACGTTGCTTTCGATTATTTTATATTTTATAGATTGGGTTTCGGGGATCAATTGAGAGTGATGTGAGGGGGAGGGGAGGGGTCATGTGAGCTTCCACCTTCACGTGGTTGGCCTTGTTCAGTAGAGGATAAATTATTCTTGAAACCAAGAGAAGCTCTTTAATTTTTATACCATGGTCAAGTACTACACCATTGTCAAGGAATGAGGAACGAGGAATGAAAATTGCACGAGGACTAGACACCGGCAACATGGACCTGCGAATGGGGCCAACATTGAAATTTTTTCAAACAGTTTATGTATGCACCAAAAATTTTCATGGATAGACTATTGGCATGCCTTAACGATATGGGATGGTTTCTGGACTCAAATTTTACTCACATACCCACTTTATTCCATCATCAATTCATCATGGAAACCATATTAAACCCTATTTTTCATATGTTCTAGTAGATATGTTAATGATTCCAAGTTTCATATTTTTATTTGACTTAAGGTCCAGCTATATTTCAAAGTATCAATTTGATATTTCAGGTTGATAAACCAAATATGAAATGAATCCAAGCATCATTCGATATCATCGCAAGAGATACGAATGTAAATAATCTTGCGAAGAATTTGCTATACTATCGATGAAAAAAGTTTGTCGATAATTTTATGCCATTAGTATGTATTTTTGTACAAAAATAATGGATCTTGGCGACTACACCATGGTCAAGGAACAAGGAACGAGGAACGATGAATGAGGAACAAAAATTACACGAGGACTAGACACCAGCAACATGGACCTACGAATGGGGATAACGTTGAAATTTTTTCAAATAGTTTCTGTATGCACTGAAATTTTTCATGGATAGACTTGTTAGCACTTGGTAAATTTCCTAGAGGTTGAAAGAGAAGAAATATACAAAGGTAACCTTATCCAACCGCTTTAAAGCTGGGATCTAGCCCTTCCAACTTCAGAGAGGGATCTCTCTATATGATTTAGCTTTGTTTTTTATTTCAGATATTAGGCTAGTTAAAGAAACTATTGGTTTGGTTGTAAAAGAGTTTTTGAAGTTGGTTGAGACGGTCTACACATCCATTGGGCTATGGGGTCCGTATTTAATAAGATATTAGATACAACCAAAAATGCCAAAGAAAACCTTCACAGGGTGAGATAATACACTCACTGGATCTTTAGAAATTAAAATGATGGACAGAGGAAAAGATAAGGAAAATAACTTCAACTAACAAGCAGTTAAGAATTTCTTAATTGAAGATATTAGAAGAAAAACATTAAAATCTTTAGAATTGGAAACAGGGTATCAAAGATAAATCCTGCAACATTACGCTATTCATAAAGATTAGTTCCAGAAAACAAAATGATTACATATAAAGGAATACATTCAACTTAGAAAATCAACATCACCAGTGAACATACGCAAGAATCCTGTAAATGCCTCTTCTTTATTAATGGCCGATATTTTCAAAAATAGTACAGTTTGATAGCAATAGGGTGTGCCAATCAACAACCCTCAATACTTCGAAAGATGAAGTATTTATAATTCAAAATACAAACGTTCCTGTCATAACTGATTGGGATGTGCTCATTCTATTTTTAGTCTAACTAACTTAACTAATCAAAACTGCTTGATGACTCGATACAACTGTTTGCGGAACTTCTAAGGTAGGTCGTTGGTGAGGTGCCTTCACAACCTCTTCTGAATGGACAGGTGACTGGATTGTGACAGCTCATCTGCTAATCTAGTAGATCACATAGTTCTTCCCATCTGAGATGACCTGGCACTGTGACTTTAAGCAATCTCCGATACACTTCATCCATGTCTGTATATTTAGAAAATGTAGGCTTGATGATGAATATGTGTTTAATCTCATGTTGGATACTAATATCCAACTGCAGGGCATCCATGAATGATTTTCCCATGATGCTTCCCTGTATCCCTGCAAACTTGGAACTATCCTTAGACACTTCAGTCAGCCTTTTCTTGTAATCAGGGAGTGTCATTAATTTGTCATTAATGACCTTCAGGCCAGGTAGGCCCTTCTTTTGGAGAACATCTATCTTATTGAAAAACTTTTGTACTCCTTGATCCATGACTTGAATCTTCTCCTCAAGCTGAAGCATGAGACCTCTTTTGGTTAGAACCCTTTTTACCTCGAGTATAGTTTATGTCATGTCCTCGATATTTAGTTCTTCAAGTTCCTCTCTGGTCTTGGAATTTAGGAACCTGATGATTTCATTTGCTTGTGTTGGCATGTCTCCCAGCTACATTCTGATTTTCTCAATAGCCTGTTTGCTCCTCTCGAGCAACTCATTTTGTTCAAACATGATTTGAACCATTGGCCAGATTTCATTTATGGACTTGGAAATATCTGTCCACACAATCTCTTTGACCTCATCCAAAGTCTTCCCTGCCATTGTCTGCTTTTGGAGCTGCTGTAACTCCTTCCTGATTTGCTCATTCACCTGCTTTTCTTTGGATAGGCTTTTCTGGAAAGAAATCTTTAGCTCTTGGAGGTTCTCCACTTCTTTCTTAAGCCTGCTGATTTCTGACTCTTGTAGGTTCATCCTCTCCATGGACTTGGCAAGGTCTGTTGTTCCTTCTAGTAGTGGCACTGATGTTGCAGATGGAATGGTTGTCACTGTTGTTGTGCTCAATCCTGCAATTGGGATAGCACTCAATGGAATGCCTTCCATTGGCTTCATCTGCTCTTTCTCCTTTAGGAGTCTCTCCATCTCAGACTCCATTTATTTTATTTGAGAATTCTACTCCATGAGCAACTTCAGCATCTCATCCTTTTCACCTTCCTTTTTTGCTATCTCCTTTGCCTGTGAGTCCTCTGTTGGCGGGAGCTTCAGCTGTTTTCTTAAGGATGCAATGTCATCATTTTTCTTTTTAATCATCTCTTCAGCAGCCTTGACGTTCGCCGGGTCATAACCAATTTTGAGGACCATCTCCTCCAGCGTCTTGATTCTGTTGTCTTTCGCGAAAGATGATATTTTATCCAGCTTGAGTTGGGTCTGAGCATTGTTCAAAGACATTTGAAACTTTGCTGCAGAAGTTGAAGCGTGGGCCAATGTGTAGAAAACCATCTCCCCTGTTTGTTTATGCAAATCCATCTGATCTGTTGGATGCACATCTTTTGCTTGGAACTCGAAAGTGGCCCTCTTGTAATCTGAAATAACCTTGGGATCCGGTACTTGTGCTTGGAGGTAGGCCATGTGCATCCTACCCTTTTCAGTGTCAAAGGCTGACAGAAGCCTATGTTGAGTTGTAGATGACTACTTCCGGAACTGGGCATAAGTGCTGCTAGTGAGGGTCTGGTTTTTCTTTTTGATCAAATCATACTTTTCAAAAATGCCCAACTTGGGACCAGTTTTACTTGGTTGCGTATCTAGGGGAGAATCCATGGATTTCATTGCTATTGTTATTGCCTTATGCTGGCTCGAATAGAAAGGTAGAGTGACTGGCTTGACCCCTGTGGTGGTCACTGTGGTAGCTGGGACTTCGTGTTCTACTGTCGCGCCAGGCGTTGAAACTGTCTTTGGCCTTTTGGTGTGCATCTTAAACTCCTCTGATGACACCTCTGTTACAGGAGGAGATGACTCCTGTCGGGGCCTCTTCTCCTTGGGAACCTGAGGTGTGGTAGTGGGTGGCACACTTGTCGAGGGTACCTGGTGTTCTACTTCAACTTGTTGTTCCACGTCCATCAAAGTGTTGGGCTCCCATACGGTCTGATTTGCGAATTTCTCGATCTCTGGCTTGGACTCATGAGCATATGGGACATTCTTATTTTTCACTCTCATTTCTAAAATGATCCCGCGTGGATCATAATGCCAGGTGAAACTTGTAAAGAATTTCATCTCCTTTAACATTCTGTCTACTTCTTCCCCTGCGCCTCGACTATTGCAGATGAAAGAACCAATATGCCCCTTGATTCGCAATTGTTGCTTCTTCTTCAGGGAAACAAAGTGAATATCATCTGAATTCATTATCTGCCTAATATATTCTAATGCAAAAATTCTTACCGGTACATATCTCGGTAGCTTGTAGGGTGCCAATTCACACCCGTAAACTCTGATCTCAGTGTGACTCTGATACAAGTACCAGTCTCTTGTCTTTGCATTGTCCGAGAGGTGTAGAATTCTCTGGACCTCTTCATTTATTCGTGGCTCAGGCTTGCCGCTCAACATGCTTACCACTGGGTGGTAAAACTGATCAATGAAAGCTTTGAAGTCATATTCAGCAGAGTTATGCTTCAGAAGAGAAGTCCATGCTGTGACTAGCTAGGGCCTTCCGTCTTCATCCATCTTCTGCATGGAGAAACTAAATTTGTCGGCTTGAAAGTAAACAAACATGTACGCCAGTATGGAAGAATATATGAACATCCCCTCTGTGTCAAAATTCATGAATTGTTCATGAATATTATCGGCCAAGAAGGTGTTGTAGTCGAACTGTGTTGTGGGATTTTCATCGTTTGAGAAAATGGACAGAAAACCCAGGATGGGCTCATCTACCCATTGATCAGAATAGTAACCAAGTAGGGCACACAGTGCAAGATACCAGATATATAAAATATGCAGAACAGAAACGAAATGCTAGAAATAACAGAATAACAGTATAATATCCAGCATAATCTTCACAATACACAGAAATGATATACGAAATAGCAACAGAAATAGCACTTGAACAGAATAGCACTTGATTCAGATAGAAATGTTCACAGGCCTCTTCGAGGGGGCAACCTCCAATCGAGCAGCGCTCTGTTACAATAATATCCAAGCTAG
>JASDQU010276924.1:0-14947 GCA_032191745.1 Picea mariana | reverse complement strand
TCAATTCACTTTGTCATCTTCAAAAATTCATTTCTCCTCAACCATGAGGATCCATGTGACATGCCACATACCACCGGAAACAACATGATGTATACTATCCATTCATGGGTGTTGTATATGCATGTGCATTTTCCTTCATGTCCAAATACCTGTATCAATCTTTCGGTCCAAAACCCATGACTAGGGTTGACATCAATGACAACAATCAATCTTCCAACAAAATCTGGTAGTTAGTTTGGAAGTTGTTATTATTATGTTGTAACTTCTTCCAAATTTGGAAAACCTAAATATTTCAAATCCTTTGAGCTTCCATGTAATGTTATACTATATATGATGAAGGAAAAAATGATGAGGGGGTTCGGTTCTGAGTGAAATCCTTGAAATATTATGTATCACAGTTTTCTTTTTATAAATAAAGTCACCAAGAAGAAGGACTTGACCTATTTCTCATAGATTCATGTTACCATTTCCTATAGTTTGTTTCTCTTTTTGTATTTATTTCCAGTGAAATTCTACAAGATTCATCCATGTTTGATGCTTTTTAGTTCCATTTTCCATTTTTTTGATTGATACAAAATTCATCTTGTATACTCTGTATTTTCATATTTCAAGAGCCTTTCTAATGTTATAGAAGAATTCATCTAGTGCTAGATGATGTGTTATGGATGATCTATTTATCTCTTTCCTCTACCCTACTACAATGCATTTATGTCTATTGTGATGATGCATATCTTTCCTATGAGATTTATAGTTCATAAAATCATTCTTGGAAACCTACTTCATTGATATATTTAACCCTGACTCCATGACCAATGGATTTTCACTCATCCCTACCAAAATATTTTTAAAAACCTTGATTTTGATAGAAGTTCTAGCCATTGTACTGATTACACAATCAATACTCAAGTGAAACTGGGTGACTGATTTGTAAGAGAGAGCCCTCTCTGGGTTGGAAGGGATAGCTTCCTATATGAAAGTTGGTATGTGGTTACGTCTATGTTCTCCTCTCACAGACAAGAAAAATTACAAAGTGATAACATAATCAATTCCTTCTCAATGATAAATGTAGTGGAAAGTTTTAACTCCTCACTCTCTTCTTCCTCATCTCATTTTCTTAAAATATTATATAATTTTCTTTCACTTTTTTCACATGTGGTTAATTCAATTAGGAGAGGTGATGATTTCATTGTATCATTTTAGATATCACACTATATTCTTACAATCTTGGATAACTATATATCTGATTCGATCGAATGAAGGTACAACCAAGCATGAACCTGTCAGATATTTTTTCCTCGAGTGAGGGAATCTCAAGACAAATAGAGGGAAATATGACTACATCTAGTAGATATGATAGGTGAAAAAGGACCATAGGTGAAAAGGTCAGAAGAAAAATTTATAGATGCATGGAATTTTTTCTTATCGAAGGAGGATCATACTCTTATGGTGATGAGAGCATAGGAGACATAGAGGTTCCACTTAGGTATAAGAATATTGTGAAACAATGGGTACCTAAGGAACTACCTCCATTAGACAGTTATTTAATTGTCAACAATAGGGTGTATTGCACTGCACCATCCTCCCTGCATGGCCTGGGGCTATTTTCCATGGATGGAATAACTGTAAAATACAATACAATAACTGAATTAATGGACTATATCATACTTTGTTGCAGTTATACTGATTGGATGTGGGTGGTATGGTACATCTGAAGTATGTGGAGATATGCACTTGCCACAAATTATATACAACTAATAAACAATGATAAAATAAGGTAGCGACTATCTATATTGATGGAAGGCCTAAAGCTTCCGAAAATATCGCAGGGTTTATAAACAACACATGACTCATGAAAATAAACAAGAAACCAAATTATATATATGAGGAATGTGAAGGGAATTGGGTGGTTGTGTGCACGATACAAAATAGAGCTCTCGGGGAAGAGTTATTAGTGGATTACCATTTGAATCAAATAGAAACATCAACTAATAGCGTGAGGGTACTTATGAAACACTTGTTTAAGAAACCTCTACTTATTGCATTATATTTTTTGTATCTTTAACAATGTTTGAAATATTTCATGGTCCCAATTTTATAATAATATGGGAGGTTGATCATGGAAAAGTGTCATTTTTTGAACATCTAAATGATTAAAAATTTCGATTTAGACTTAATGAAAATTTTAATATTTCTTTTTATAATTGTATTTGTGTGGAAATCAAAGTTTTGTTATCGTTAACAATTTTTTAAATGTTTCAGGCTTGTAACTATATTATATTGTGGCAAGAAGATCGTTGAAAAGGGGCAACCATAGAACATGTAAATGATTAACAAATTTGACTTTGATTTTACGCCAATTTTCTTATTGTTTATACAAATGATTATTTGTTTCATTCATTTATAAAACTGAAATAATAATGATTTTGTTGAAATATGTAGTTTGTAGGCCATGATGATCATGATTCCCCCGGCGAGGAGAAGTTGTATTCATCCCCTGATCCAATGGTAAGGATTAAAAATAATATCATTAAAGCGAACAAGGAACTTGCTCACTTGTTAGGCCGTGCAGATCAAACTCCCGATGTCATAGAAAGGACCAGTCTAGTTATGACACAACTTAGGAGATACCACGTAACAACCATAATTTAAAGTTATTTTTTTATGTACTGATAAGTTCAATTATGATAGTTTTTTTTTTTAACTTTTACATTATCTAGAGAATTTTTTTTTTTTATTATATAGAGATATTTGGAGCCTGTTCAACTCAGTGTATGTAGTAGTGGCACTACAGAGATGCCAAAAAGTCCTGACATGGGCTTTCAGATAGTTTCTATAATGTTTATTTCTCCATCTTCCACACCTTTAGATGGAAGCCATGACACAGACTGTCAGACATCCACACAATGACCAGGTTATAGTAGAGGTGGTGACATAGATGAGGTTAATGATGTGGTTGATATGGGTGCATTTCCTGGAGATAGACATGTGACCAGCACGGGGAACCTTTCATGCACATTTTTGGTTGAAGATAATGGACTTCCATTAAAACAAATGAGACTCCCAGGTATTTTTTCATATTTTAACTGTTTCATGTTGTCCATCTCAAACATAAATCATCTAGATTATTATTTTTAAATTAATGATCATATCTTTTTGTGTGTAGGAAACGACCATTTTTATAGTCACTTGGAGAGAAAGGCCATGTTGATTTTTGGGGAAACCATGTGCACGAGGTGGAATTTCCAAGATTCCAACCTTAAAAAAGAACTTTTGGATTATATTGAAGGCCTCTTTAGAGTAGATACCTTCAATAAAAAAGTGGTTTCCTATGTAACGGGTGAATATTTAAAATATATGCAAGATGTATATAGATGAAACATGGAATTCAACCCTAGGTATGAGCACCCTCCCTTGATTCCAGAGAGGGAGTGGAAGGCTCTCATTGATGATTGGAAAGAAAATAAATTGAGAAAAACAAGAAAACAAATAACTGGTACCTTAAGGTAAATTACAATATTTTGAATTAAATACCTTTAATTTTATTTAGATATAAATAAAAGTGTGGTATATAACATACTTGAAACTTTTGATGATAGGTTTCCTAACACTTTTAAGGAAACCAGAGAAAGGATTTCCAAACATGGCCACCACAATCTAGTCCAAGGAGGCTAATTGAGGCTACATTCACGAATCGTAAGTACCCAAACATCTTAACAAAATAATTTGTCTTGCCTTACAACTTTTAGGTAATTTCATCCAATAGCATTAAAAATGCATACTCTTATGTAATGCAGGGTGATGACTTTGGAACTGAAATCACATAGGAAGACCTTCAACTTGGTTACAAGTATAGTTATAAAGCTTTCATTGATCGTAGGAAAAGCATGGGGAAAACCCCAAGATCTAGTTTGTGTGATAAGGTAAATAAAAATCAATCCACATTAACCTTTCATTAATTATAAAATATATAAATGTTTTATATCATCCATAAATTTAATGTCTTACTTTGTTTTAATAAGGGGAACAACACTATCAATAAAAACATTAGTACTGGACAATAATGCATTGATATTGCAACGCGACCAGAAGATCACAGTGCCCCCGAGCAGCCCCATCCTAGTGGGGTGCATTCCCATGAGGTTCCTGTGACTGAGGCCCATGACGATAAAATGGATGTATATTAATCATATACTTAATAATTTTGTTCTTATAAAACTTTTACCTCTAATTTTTATTACTTATACATTTACGGTTTTGTCCTTATAAATTTTTTCATTTCAATGGCAGAGAATGTCATAGTTGAACCTTCTCGAGATGAATATCAGGAGTACAGGGAAGCCATTCCAATGGTGCCTACTAGTGACCAGGTAAATAATTACATTGCATAGGTTTTTTTAAATATTAATGAACTACTTCAATGATATTTAAAAATTGGCCATACAAATTTAATATTTTTTTATTGTAGGTGATGGCCCCTCAAAGGAAACTCCATGCCATGGGTACAATACTAGGTGTTCTCAAGATGAGAGGAATGAAACAAAATCATCTATTGAAGAGCCCCTAGAAGATGAAGACATGGAGGTTGATGAATTACTTCATAACCAGACTAGAAAACTAAAGAAGACTAAAATAAATTCATGATGTTTACTAATTTTATAAGACAAATCGATGTACATTATATAACTAGTATATTTGTAACATATTTTGGATGATAAATCTCATTTATAAAAACTCTTTTTTATGACATATTCCTTTGAATGATAAACCTTATTTATAGATTTATAATCACTTTTAATCAATTTCGAATATTTTTAATGCATATTTTTTTATTAGAATATAGATTTTGTATTGGGGAATTGAGAGTGATGTGAGGGGGGGAAGGGGCCATAGGATCTTCCACCTTCATTTGGTTGGCCATGTTTAGTAGAGAAAAATTTATTGGAGTCGTTTATTCTTGGAGAAAACCTCTCTCGATCCAACGTAGCAACAACATAATCAATGTTGACTTTGTTGTTGCTCCTTTAGATCGAGGGAGGTTTTCTCGGAGATTAGACGTCTCCAATAAATTATTCTCGAAACCAAGAGGATCTTATTCAGGCCGTCACATATAATATGCATGTGTTTGTGTGTCACTATTTAATCTCCTCTCATATGGGTTTTCCAAGAAATGATGAATCACACTCAGGATGTGCTCAAATTCATGAACCCTTTCTTGAATTGTTCCATCATATTGCAATCAAATATTTTCCTAGCTAAGTGATTCAACACACTGCCCAGACTACATGCTAAAGTTGTGAACTATAAAAAACTTGGCATCCTCATGTTTTTCCACTACTAGTGCAACACATTTTCCCTTGGTGAGTTCCCCTATCAAGAACATCTACAGCTATCACTAGATCAAGCCTCACCAAGGAACTATAATTTTTTTGTATATTGTTGAAAAATACTTTGAATTATTTTTTGGTACTTGCTTAAATTATGCTTACTTTCTTGTGACACATATCATGTATGGTATACTACTTAGGTTTTCTAGTCAATTTATTTCACTACTAATTAACGTACATCTACACAATGAATCAAGGATAAATTAGCTAAGAGTGTGGACCATGAAGGTTTCTATTAAATTTTTCTAACACGGAAAAATAAATTCACATTAAAGGAAATTATTGTCAGGTTGAACATAAAGTACAATAGTAGTGCCAAGGATGATTCATGCAAATAGAATATTATAATATTTTTTCAATTTTTTTTTAAATACTCAGAGCTCTTCGCTCTTATGAAGACTCGTATCATCGATGGTATTGACAGTTCTTCGATGGTATTGAAATTTATTCGCAATGAATTTTTTCATAGTTAGTCTCTCATGCAATGAATGACGAGCACCTTAGGTCATCGATGGTATTGATAGTTCATCACAATGATTTGTTTCATAGTTCATCTCTCATGCGACGAATGATGAGCACCTAAGGTCGTATCTCATGTGACGACATAATTGGGTTGTTTCGGCTGTGACAACACTCTTGGTTTGTTTCTCATGCGACAACATCCTTGGTTCGTCTTGAGAGTGATGATATCCTAAGGTCATCTCTCGTGCAACGATATCCTTAGAGCATCTCTCTCACGATGATCTCTTTAGGTTGTCTCACATCGGAGGACATCCTTACAACATCCTTACAAAATCCTTAGGTTATTTCTTTAGCGATGATATCCTAGGTTCATCGCACTTGTCATGACACGTGATGCAATGTTTAGGGGTATAAGATTCATCTTCATATCCACGACAAAAATTCGTACGAGCATCAAAATAACGGTCATAAAATGAGCCAAATTTACTAGTGTATGGAGTCTTATCACTGCTATTTCTGAGTATTCCTCTATTCTGGATGTGAACTGTTGTATGTACTGCTTGTGCCCAAAATACATATGTTAACTTCAAATCCATTAACATGGTTCTGGCCATTTCCTTTATTGTTATGTTCTTCCTTTTGACAACTCCATTTTGCTGAGGTGTCCCGGAAATTGAGAATTGTCTCTTTATCCCATGCTCATTGCAGAATTCCATGAATTCATTTTATTGGAATATTGATAAGGGGGGTAAATTAGTATTAATACTATTCTTTATTTTACCACAATACAAATATTCAATGATATTCAATCAACATTCAATATAGCATCAATACCATAAATCAATGCATAAACAACACATAAACACAATACACATAAGTTTTACGTGGAAAACCAATGTGGGAAAAAACCACATAATGCTTTTCTTATTTTTCAAAGAGTATATTCATTGGAAGAACCAACTTCTTATTTTTCCATATACAACTGGAAGGAGGCTCCAACCCTCTATTTACAGGCTGCAACCTAAAGGAAGCTCCAAATCCCTAATTTATGTGGCTCCAACCAGAAGGTGGATACAACTCCCTTTCATTGCCCCATCGAACCTCCATGTTATATAAATGTAGAAAAATATTTCACTAACACATCAACCTGTCACTGTCCCTATCATTGTCAACCTGTCACAACAACCTATCACTGTCAACCTTTACCTAAATTTCATGGGACTAGTTTTGGATTAGTCACAAACCCTAACTTTCAACAAGAATAAATATGTAACTGTAATGAATAAAGGTATTAAATGTTTACCCAGCCTTATTCATTATTTCTTCTAAAATTCCTCCAAGTTTCACTCCTTGAATCATTCCTAAAAAAGGAGTTATAGAGAAAATGGTAGACCTTGCTGGATTCTATCCTATTCTAGAGAGAGAACTTGTATGGCATGCCACGTGCTCATTATTTGATATCTTATTCTTAAAATATCACAAAAAAACTAAGTCCTGTAATGTTTCCATTTCAATAATTCTCACGTAATTTTCATTCTATATGAATAAGTTATGACTGTGTTACCTGGAACACATGTTTAAAACTAGTTTCAGGACTAGTCAAAATCCCTATCTTCCACAGAGTGTATATCCAAAATTAAAATGACCCAAAATCTTAAATTTATACCATAGGTACCTTGATATGTCTTCTCAACAACCTCATATTTTCTCTATCTGAATCATTCTGTAAAAAACGTTATAGAAAAAATGGTAAGATGACTTGTAAATAACATATCTTAGAACATATCATCAAAAAATGCATCCTCCCTTGGATTTTTGACCTTATTTACTTCACCTAAACTTATCTGCCTCCAACCTGTATTCTCATAAGTGAATACAAATAAGTGATTTTCAATGGAGGCTTCTCTGTGTTATGAAGAGAAATTTATTAATGACATGCAACTTCCGTGCAACTCATGATGGAATGCAACTCAGATGCATATTGTTATCTTTTGTTTACACTTTAATTATCCATGCAATAATTAATTATCCCTCCAATAATTAATTATCTTATGTTTACTACCACTTTAATTCGACCTGCAACTTTTCTCAAGCATTGACATCAATCTCAATAATTAATTATCCCTGCAATAATTAATTAATCTTTTTTCAATAATTAATTATCCCTGCAATAATTAAATAATATTTTTTGATAATTAATTAATATTTCAATAATCATTCTCAGCAATTAATCTTTCAATAATTAATCCCTTTTTGCAACCACTTTGACTGGTCAATCTTCTTGATGACCTTCTAGAGGCTTCTAGAATATTATTGAGGGTCCTCCAACTTCACAAAGCCATATCGTTTCAACTGTGATGAACTACATGGCATACCATATATCACCGGAAATGGTATGACATGTACTATCCATCTATGATAGTCTTACATGGAAGTATATTGACCTTCATGTCTGTATTACTTGATCAGTTGTGGGTTCCATGACCAACCTGTCACTCAATCTTCTCACATGGAACCTCTCAACAAAATGTCCACCACCACCAACACATACCTCTACCAAGCATGTATCGAAGTCACCAACCATCAAAAGATATGTTATTGTACCATACTATGCACCAATCTATACCATGCATCAACCATGCACATCAACACCTATACCATACCATGTGTCAACCATGCACATCAACGACACATGTGCCAACCATGCACATCAACCTATACCATGATCTATAGAGTGTATACCTTAAAATGTGTCAATATCAATGATAGAACTCTAACATGACAACCAATTGTCCAATAATCGCGTCCACCTCTCTAGGGATTCCAAACTTCTCCAAGGGTTTACATCAATCTCTAAGATCACTCTCCAAGGGTTGACATCAATGAAAACCAATTTTCCAAACAAACTGTCCAACACATTTGATGTAAATTCTCCTCCATTGTCTGATCTCAAACACATTATTTTCAACTTTGTCTCAATTTCAACAATCTCTTTGTATGTCTTGAAGTTTTCAAATTCCTCTCACTTCTTATTTATAAATATTGTACTAATTATTTTTTAATAATCAACCAGTAACAGGAAATATTGTTCACATTTCAATCCCTTCATTCTTGTTTGTCCAACTAGACCAATATGTACAATCTCTATTGGTTTTGTTGTGAAATAATCCTAGAAATAAATCTCTTTGTAGCACCTAGATCTATCAAGATACTAAAATTTTGATCAATGATCATACCTAATGTCTCAAGCATAGTGGAAGGGTGCTCGTCCTGGTGGTTGTTCACCGCTCCATGTATCATGTGGGCCTTACCCAAATATCCAAATGTAGTGGGTCCTCATGAACCGACAACCTTGTCCTTCTCAATCGAAAAATCACGTTGGTAATGTGGTTCCCTACATGTCCATCATCCATTATTCATTCCAGTGCTCGTGGTCCCCAAAGTAGAAAATGTTGGCCTAACAATCTTTGATCTTATTTTGTTCTGTTGAACAGGCCTAAAATGTTGTTATGGTTGTGGAACACGTTGTTGTTGTTGTTGTGGTCCTCTATAAGGAGTCATATGTTGAGTATTTTTTCATTGTGGTGTTGAGAAAGTAGGTCCTTTGGGTTTATCTCGAGGCCAAGGAGTCTATCTAGTTGGTGTCATATGTCTAGTCGATCTAGAAGGAGTCCTACCTTGATCCCCATTGTTCAGTTATTCCTCAGCTATAAGGGCCTTCTGAACTGCATCATGCAACGTTTGAGGCATTATGATCCTCACTTTCACATGAATGTTGAAGTTAAGGCCGAACACAAACTTGTTGACCTTTAACTTCTCTGTGTTCATATGTGGATCATACTTAATTACCTCCATGAACCTAGCCTCGTATTCTGGCACCGTGCGACCACCTTGTCATAAGGCATTGAACTCATTAAGCTAGTCCTCAATGAATTCCTCAAAAAAATACCTCGCCTAGAACTGTTCCTCGAATATCTCCCATGAAACATCTTTAATGACCATGTTTAATTGACGTAGGAGTGTCTTCCACCAAATTAGAGAACTCCCTTTTAGTTGGAATACCTCCATGCAGACCTTCATGTTGGAGGTGTAAGCACGAAGTGTGAATCACATCACTATATTCTCCAACCATGCCTCAGCAGCTAAGTCATTCGTGGAACCCCAGAACTCAGGAAAATTCACCTTCTTGAGTTCTCTATGTATACTACTACTACTAGTTGGTGCGGGCTATGAACCCTCATTGGGCACAAACGCTCTACCCTCATATTGATCCAGGTGGTTGATAAATTCCTCTTACATCCTCTGGAATTATGTCATCATACCTACAACATCTCCCACAACAACCTCCTCCTTCTCAGCAGTATGTTCATCTCCCTAGTGGTAAGACCCCTCTAGCATGGATATTATTGAAGGTTTCACACCTCTTCCTCTAGAAGCATGTTGTCTAGTTCCCCTATGTCCTCTAACCATGATTACCTACATGGAAAATTTCAAAATTAATTAGTGATACATCTTTAATCATTTATTTAATAAAATGGAAGGTGTAATGGTCCAATGTCACAGGGTTGAACCCACTCTGATACCATATGTAATGTCCCTTATGTTACTACATCAATTAAATGAGTACAATAGTGAATTGTTTTTTTTGGAAACATCATTAGAACAAGTGTTTCATGACATTAACATACTTTGATAATGCACATTCTATTCTCATTTACTTCACAACATGACAACCATCAAATTCATCATCACTATAACTAATAGGTTATTTTCATCGCATAAAGATAACAAGATGTCTACCTGCTCAACCTACCTGCAAGGTTAGGATGTCCAAGACACATAATCAATGTTCAAGTACATAATTCATCCAATTGATTTTGACCATTTAAGGTCTCAGGACTGACGATTTCTCTGAGGAATATGGAGGTATCTATTCCACAACAATACTAGTCTAAAATGCAAAATAAATCGTCACAAAAACTCAACCTCTATTACATTAATGAAGGATCAACCCAATAAAGGTAATTTACACAATTCTTTATAACTTAAACAAATAACAATTCATCATGGATCACAATATCATTTAAACTAACACTGAATCTAACACAACGATACACCTAATAATCTCATCAAATGATAAATTTTATTCAAATCATATTCACAATTATATTAAATTCATATCTCTATGCATAAGCAATCCTATAGTTTAATGGGCGAGTCAAGTTTCGAAATAAATAACATTCATACCAAATGATCACTCTCTTGTATCCTTTAAGTTATTGTTTAATTCTTATTGACTAAAATATAATATTATCTCCTCTACTGTAGTAAAAGGTTTTTATAAGTTAAAGTTGATACTTTAACCCTTCTAACATTTTTCCTAAGAACTTCACCCATTATCGTTTTAAAGGTTTCAACATACCCTTATCACCCCAAGAATTTACGCGCTATCACTCATAATAAAAGATCTCATTAAAACATTATATAGCTAATCACTAAATAATCCAATTATCGTTTAATCATAAGCATTCCAATTTTGCTACATAAACCAAATAAATTTCTGATCATTTTACTCATTGAAATAAATCCAAGGAAGTAGAGTGGCAAATGAGGTGTTAAATCTCACTTAATACACAATATTTCAATCGCACAAGAATTACTAAATACACCTAATCGTCACTATCAAAATTCTATCCTTTTATAAAATAGGTAGGTAAATTCTTCTTCTATAAGTAAAACTCTACTTGGCATTTGAAAAGAGAAATTTATATTTGCGTGACCTAGGTGTGTAACTTCTTGTATCCATATAGATGATCTCCATTAATTAATAGTGAGACTCTTTTTATAACTCAACAAGGCTTAGGTCACGATATGATATCGTGTATTCTAAAACCTTGCTTGGTTAAAACAATGACTCAATTGGGTACGCACTTGAGTAATGCACGCAGGTTTACTAAGAAATAAGTATGCACAAATAATCTTAATGATTCTAATGGATTAAGTGCCAAGATGCTAGGTGATTTAGGAAGAATTTCCCATAAATGCAAATGATGTATCCCTTAAGCATTATTGGTATAACGAAGACTCAATCAAACACTCTAAATTTAATAACAAGAGTTGATTGTTAGTAAAGTTGTGACTCAGAGAATGTAATCAGAGAATGGTGTTTTCCAAACTGAAAACATTAATACATGTACAGTTCTAGAATCCAGAACCTCCTATAAATTAATGGCGACCATGCAATTAGTTCTCAGAGAAGTAAAATAATTCTCAGTGCCCAAATGAAATCCACTATCAGAATCTATAAATTAACTTGGTGGCGATTCATATGGAAAACTGCATTTATGGAATGGAAAAAAACTTAAATAACCCTACAAATTATAGATCTGGATTAGCCAAAGTTTATAAGGACCCAACGATTTACTAAATTCGAATTTACAACTAAAATATACAAGAACCATCCTCAGGACAAGTATAAAAATTCCAAATGGTTCTATGAAAGTCTAATCCGTTTTTGCAATTAATTTGCATCTACTCTTCAATTAGTTTCTAGGGTGTAAAGCACCATAAGAATCAGTTCACTAAATGTGAATATTTTGCAGCGATTACCAGAGTACAATTTCGGGTCTGCAAAGACAATGACAATACTCTTACCATTTTAAAATTTGAAATGCGAAAACCATAAAAGTGGCTACGAATAGTTGTTTAGCAACCCTCAGAATCTTAAATTTTCGGAAAAACAAAATCTCCATACCACATTCAAACTTCGGATTTCAATAATTGAGAGCCACAATTATTTTAAAAGAAATTCCAGAGCGGCAAGGTAAATTCATAGCGACCATAAGGAAATTTAAACTCTGAAATCAAATAAATCAATCCAACGACCCAATCGGTTTAGTTTCCAACGTGCAACCAAAATCGATGATCATATAAATTTCCAAATCAAAATTACAATAAACTTCAAGGACTAAAGAACTTCTATCATTCCAATGATATTTTTTTTCACAACGACCCTACCATTTTTAATTTACATAGATACAATTTTAACTTCTCAGCGATCAACAAAATCAAACATGTTTTTCCAATAACTTTGACAGCGAATAAAAAATTGGGTTCAGAATGCAAGCTAACGACATAGAATGTAATGCATTCAAATTTTGATATACAAAGGATTTTAAAAACGTCTCGTCAAGATTGTCGTTTCCAGAATTTGAACAATTTACACAACAAAAAAGAAACTCTCGGAATTCAGGTGACAATTTAAATTGGTAGCAAATACAACATTCTAAATTCTGAGTTGAAAACAAAATTTAAAAACAAAGAGAACAAAATTCTAATTAGATTTCTCCAAGACTCATGACGAATTTTCAATTTAATCTTTAGAATTACAGTCTATTATGCATTGTGTTTAAAATTATAATACAAATTAATCATATTACCAATACAATTTCATAATTAAAAATATTGGGAGGACCAAAGAAGAGGGAGAATTGACCATGTCCTTTAGAGGCTTGCGCTCTTTCTGTTCTGTCGTTTGCTAATCTCCAAAACTTCATCGATACCTCCCATCCAATGTTAGGGGTACTCTTCTTCCCCCCTTAGCTCCCTTAGTCGCAAAGGGGTCACACACCAGAAACCAACAACCAATAGCTCCAAGGATTTTCTTGCAAGGAAGAGCTTCCACTCTTTATACAAGCTTGGTATCCAAACTCGCACAAGTAAAAAACAATGCATAATATTTTTTACAGTATAACATTACCAAGAATAAGTGAGTTCCATTTCCCTTCTACACCATTTGTTTTATAGAAATTTCTTTATGGACACATATCCTCATGCAAAAATAATTAACATTTTAGATTAAATTAATTATGATTATTCACCCACACACTTGTGACACTCTCCCCAAGTTGCACAAGTAATTACCATTTTTATTTTATTTAAAAATTCAAATTCCCTCACATTCCCCGATGTGTTCCTATTTTCTCTCTTAGTTGTCCCTTTGTTCTCCAAGTTTTCATTTAATGAGTGTCTCCTAAGTAGATATTAGTTAAAGTTGGATTATGAGTCTTCTTCTAGTTAGACTAGTGGTAGATTGATTCAAGATTCTATTCTATGTACACCTAATCTCTCAAGTTATTATTTATTTCTATTTAAAAATCCATTTTATTAATTTTATGCACACATGCGCATTTATCCAACCTTTAAATTTTATTCCCCTTTTTCCTAGAGTTTGATTATATTCTCAAATATTTTTACTTATGTCATAATTCATTTAGTCATTTATTTAATTTAGACTTAGAATTAGTCTTAGACTCAAGATTAGACTTTTTTTAGGCTTTGTATTTAATAATTTACTGTTTAATTAACCATTTTATTCTAACAAGGTCTAATCATTTCAATGTTCTCCATGCCACCTAGATTTATTGACTCAAATTTAATTATGCGACGTTCCCTTCAAGACACACCTCTGTGCTCCAAGGGTGCCACTCTCCTTAGAATGGTTTTGGAAGTTTGTCCAACCCTTGGAGTAAACACTCCATTTAGTTGAACTTGTGAGAGACTAAGAGCTTCTAAGGAATAAGGACTATGCCTTATTGTGCGCCCCTTAGAAATCTTCGTGAGCGACTGTCTCAGTATGACCTTACGACATCGTGAACCTCTTGAACTAGGTAATCGTTAACCTATCATTCTAATGCAGGAGCATCGTACAAAGCCAAAAGCACATGCCTAGCAAAAGGAGTAATTGGACACGTAGATGGAAAAAGAACACGTTTTTATGAACAACGTTTTAAATTTTGAAACTGAAGCATTAATGTAATAAGCTAGGAGGCACGTACTTGCATTTATATCTTGGACATTGTAAACAGATCTTGAGCGATTGTTCTCATATGTCGGATGTAATAGACATTAAATCTGTTTAATGAAAGTAGGTAGATTTGAATTAAGAGATTAGACAATTTAGAGAGTAGGAGGGAAAACAGATATAGACACCCTCACCCTTGTATCATTGTAACATTTTTATCATCATTGAGAGATATAGCAGAGAGTTGTAGAGAAGAACCCATGTACAAGAGCACTTGAGTTAATATATGAAGCTTTGA
>JASDQU010276920.1:0-14947 GCA_032191745.1 Picea mariana | reverse complement strand
CTACCACATTACTCCTTAATGTGTTAGCTAGTGCAATCACAATCCAATTTTCACTTGTATTCTATAATCATACAACCATCAACATCCTTATTCCAAAACACTTACCTGCATTAGTAAATCAATCTCTCGTACCAAAGAAATACAATAAACAACAAGGAAGGGGTCAAGGAACTCTTCCCTTGTCCAACTCCTTCTACACAGACTTGGAATTTCAGTCCAACTAAGTTATTTTCCAAGGCCTCTGTTGGAGCTGCCCTCGTTTTTTTTTTTTAGCCTATCACAATTTTCATTTTGATGCTTGAACTCTAAAGGGGGTTTTCTTTTCCCTCCGAGATATTGAGACCTCTGAAACTTTGTCATGTGAGCAGCAACGATTTTTCTACTCTCGAAACAAGTCCTACTTTTCATAAGAATGTTCCCTCTTTTTGTTCTACTTCGGGATCTCGCAGGTAGGATACTATAACTCATGAATTCACACGTCCCGAGTCACGAAACAACAAAGTCGTTTTAAACTCTCACTCAAGACAGTGACTAGGGTAGAATTTTTAACTCATGATTAGATGTCGTCGGGGTTTCGCGCCTCGGCATTCGCCAAACCCAAATTTTTATTTTTACAGCCCCGAGAGCCGAGAACACGAGGTCCTTTTGGTATAACCCTGGTCAAGGATTAAAGGAAAAAAAACTAACCGTGGTTAAAGTTGTTCTCGACGTTTCGCCACTCGGCACTATCTTTTTCGAAAGTTACGACATCTAAACCCCGACTCACGAAGTCACGATGTAATTATAACATGATTAACTAATCACTTAATCCAAGATTACCTTCCCCTTAATTAAGCCTTGTTATCGCAGTCTCGCGATTTCACAACTCGGCATATAAATGTCCCAGAAACTTATCTTCGAAATTCCGAGTTACGATATGGCGAATAAAATGATTATAAAATTAATTATGCCCCAAACTGCGATTACCTTTAATTAAACCAAATTCGGTCCTCGCGGTCTCGGGAGTTGGAGACTCAAAATGTTAAAAGAAAATCCACAATATAACGAATAGCGAGAAATTGATTAACGTTGGCGGGATTGGATTGATTAAGCTAAATCAAGACAAATCTCGCGCTTCGATGCCTGCACGTTTTACGAGGGGGCCTTTTCTCTCCATACACCAACTGAATTTTAAACCGCCAAAATTTATGACATTAATGGGGAAATAGGGTAAATCTATGAATGTAAGATCAGATTTTATGGCATAAATTTATTTCTAATTATGATTTGATAGGCTTGTTTTGAAAGGTACCGAGTTTTCAAATATATGAAAGAATTGCGCTTCATTATGACAAATGCATTTTCATAAGCACGCGGAGCTCATAACTTCTGAGTGAAATAACTTCTATATGTATACGCAGTTCTATTGCAAAAGAGCTAAGACGCAAGCTTCAGCCATGGCTCCGCGGAAAGCAGCGAAGGCAAATGTTGAGGTTGCAGGACAAGGCTCAGACCATGTCTCCGATACTTCACCCTGAAGTGTCGACTCGGTCTCTAACTGGTCATTTGTTTCAGACATCCTGCAATCAGAATTGGTAGATTATTCCGATGACTCTGACGACAATGAAAAAGATGATCTAAACACCAAGTACAAAATAGTTGTCCAATCCGAGATGCACAGAGTAGCAGCCCGGCCACGGTTGCTTCCTTATTATGACATGGTCCGATGGGCGTTGGATCATGTGGACGTACCGACCAGGACTATCATGAATGAGCAGGGAGTCACTATAGGGACTTTTAGACCTGAGCATCTGCAAAACATGTATAAGCTACCTATGACGTCCGAATACACATATGGCGCTGAGTTCCTGGAGGAATTCAAGAAGAAGGAGTGCACACAGTATGATAAAACCATGTCCGGTTTGATAAAGGATTGGGTTTCACGCACTGCGAAGTTCAGAGCTAATGACCAAGGTGTTTATTCAATCGTTTCGTTGGAACCGCATTATAAATATGTGGCCATGATGACATGCCGGTTATACGGGAGAGAGGACACATCGCATTTTTTCCTAGCGTGGGTGCCTCTAATGTTTCGAGTCGCAGAAGGTTTCTCTTTTAATTGGGCAAGGATGCTTTCGGATAGCTTGGCCAATCGGGTCATAGAGTATCGGGAGCAGAAGGAGAGTGGGAAGGCGTCATCGTTCTTCATGTCCGCCTACATTATGGACGCAATCTATTCTATGACACCATTTTCGTTAATGAGCTGGGGCTGGACTCCGGTCGAAGACAAACCCATACATGTAGACCATGAAAAGATATGGGAAAACAAAGCAGAAAAGTTCGCATATGAAATTTTTAACTGGGTGATGGTACCCCTGCATATCACCATTTTTGGTTACCCTCCACCTTGTATCTCGGACAACATTGCGACAAATCTGAGCATCATAGCGGACTGGTACGTGGAGGCAGAGTTTTCATACCTTAGAGTTTTCGGGGCCTCTGTTCCCCTGCATGCGTTGCCATTGTTCATTCCTGACAAGCTGGCTTGTCGCAAGGTCGCCCGGCAGACGGTAATTGGCAGTGTAAGTAAGGATCTCAAAGGGTATTTAAAGAAGGTATGGCTGTCTTTTCCCATTCGTTTGAATTCTTATTCCTTATTAGATTTCAGGCATGCAAAAGCCGAGGCTGCTGCCCTGGAAGACCTTAATTTGGTCTCCATCGAATACAAGAAGCACGATCCACAAAGGATCATGAGCAATCATTTGGCAAATTGCGGGCTAAAAAGATTTGAACATGAGAATTCACCCTCGGATGATGCTTTCCGAGGAGCGAGGTCCTATAAGGAAGTTCTAGTCTGGATCAATCCTTGGCGCCCGAGGATAGAGCCGAGGTATTGAAATTCCAGGGACACCAACGTAGCTGTCTCCCCGCTGTACTGCGCGAAGAGGGTCCCGGTATTTCGAAAACGAAACAAAAGGATGCTGAAGGTTCCAAAGATGCAACTCCTGATCAGGGAAAACACTAGGACAAGGAGGAACAAACAAAGAATCCAGAAGCAGAGGAAAAGACTCCGAACCCACCAAAGAAACATAATTCGGAGATCGAGATAAAGACCCCAGAACCACCAAAGAAGCAGAACCCGGTCGACACCCTAGGAAAATCGGTGAAACAGATCGGAGCACCCATCACATCTGTCACCCCCTTGCATTCGACGCAGGGAAATATAGAAGAAGGATGGATATTCAATGAGGAGCTGAGGCCCATAAGAGCAGAAGAACTCCCTCCGAACGAATTTTTCTTTGATAAAAAGAGAAAAGCAGTAGTAAAAAGAGAATTCTACCAGGAAGGAGAGTCGACTGCCAAAAAGTATAAAGTTATGACAGATGGAAAAGATAAAAAGAACGAGCAATTCGCCACTGAAATCGCAGGGATGCTAGGAGCGTATGCCTCAACGAATCAATTCTCGGTCGGACTTTTGAAGAACCAACTTAAAAGAAAGAATCACCTAATCAGGACTCTTGAAGCCAGATTGGCCACAGCCGCTGAGAATGCTAAAGGTCAGGCGAGCGTGGAAATAGAACAGGCCAGATTGGCCGACAAGAATGAAATAGAGGCACTCAAAGCTAAGCTTGAGCAAGCACAGTTGGTGGTCCAGGATGGTCGGACGCAGGCGAGCCAACATAGGAGTTTGATTGAACAGCTGCAGGCTCAGGTAGAGATCGTCGAGAGAAGAATGATAGACATCGGGATATTTAAATCCCAAGCGATTGAGATTCGGAGCAGAATCTCTTAGACACAGCAGGATTTGCTCGCCAAGGTGGGAGCGATCCGAGAAAACTGTCTGTTGATAAATCAGGTTTCTGAGAACTTATCGGCCAGAGAAAGGGATGCAGGAGCAGCTTGGGTCGCCTTCCATGAGGCGGTAATAGCCACGAACAACCGGGTTTCGGTGGGTACTCCCAGGCTCACCATTTCGGAGAAAACCTGAGGGAATATTCTGTTGAAGGATTAGGAGCACAACATCGCCTTGGGCAAGGAGCAAGCCCAAAAGGTAACCAATTCCCTAGAAGAAGCTTTTAATTATATAGATGGTGAGCCGCTGGGCATTGACAGCGGAGGCAATGCCGAAGCGTTGATGCAAATGAATGTGGAACAGATCACACTTGATATGAAAGATAAGGAATACAAAAATTCGGCTGATATCTCTCAAATGAATATGGTAGACCTAGTCCAAGTTGATAAGTACATGATCAAACCTAGTGCGCAACTAGGTGCCCTCGACATCATCGACGCACAAATGGAGGACAAGCTGCAGCAGTTAACCCGAGAATGTTACTTCGTCGAGGCCAGCTATCAAGCAGAACCATCATGGCTCATATCTCAGCTTGTGGAAATATGTATCGCCCGTACCGGGCTCACACAACAGCAAACACCTGGCACCAAGTGAAGACAGAGTAGGAGAAATGGAGCGATTGCTCTCTCCTTTGTCGTTACCGAAATTTTGTGACTATTGAGATTCTACCTGCTTTGTAAAAATTGTATAAATATATCCCAGAAAGAAATAAACAGGGCTGGACCTTTTTGTGTCGTTTGTAATAGAGTTTTACTTTGAGAGTTAATACAAGCAGATCTAGAGATTCTCAATTCCGTCACTACTGTATTACAAGTTTGCTTCCTTGTTTCTCATTTTTCCATTTCAATTCATAATTCATAATTGATGTGCTTCGTTATACTTTAGTACGACCACTACTATAACGAATGAATTTGGGTTTTCTGTAATTGTTTATTGTCTTTCCTCTGCACCAGCTATCAGCGGGTGTAAGACCAATCTGCATTTTCGGAATTCTACATATATTCTTTGTTACATTGGTTATTTTCTTCCATATTTTCCTCTCCCGTTTATGTCGTGAGATTTTCCCCCGGTAGGAACCTTACACTGTAAACGGCTTAATGTTTTTCTCCCACCTCACACCTTTTATTAAAATATGATACAGTTACGGGAACGAGCTTTAGATTTTCATCCATATTTTAATTCTGCAGCCGTAATTTCTCTTTTATAAGACCAAACTGAGACAGCACTTAACCTTCTTAAAGTCTTTCATACCTGTACTTTTCCCCCATGATAGTTCCTGTACCAACTCAACCTAACGTTGAACCCGTAATACTGAATCAAACACACATTGCCTTAAACCTCTTCGACACCATCCTTAAAATGGCAACTAACCGGGCCGAACTCGAACAATCATGGACAACCATTGAACGAGACATAACTATTCAGGAACAGTTGGAAGCTAGACAACACCAACGTAGGAATCTTCCCTAGTTTCGTTTACCGAAGGTTTGCGCTTCCCTCTTCTACATCTATCACCCACTTTCAGACGCCTTGAAACTATACTTTTAAGCCTTAAGTATAGACTCAGGAACAACATCTTTCTGGCACCGTTGCCGGGGACCGAAGTTACGAAATCTTTTTCCCTGGGAAAATGACAATTGTTTTTCGTTGAAAGTGTTACCCTTTGATAGTGAACAAAGAGTACACACCTTTTAAGGATTTTTATCTTTCACTTGGCGACTCCACGAAGAAATAAACTGGCATTCGGTTGAAGGAATACCAGACAAAACCCGGATGGTAAGCAGATTACGCCCCTTACCGATCTCGAAAAAATTGTAAAGACGAGAGGCTCTTTTAAGCCAACCGCTGCAGTTTACGAACTTGAAACCCCATCACTGAAGGCTGAGAGTCCTTCCGAACCCTCAAATTCACTCAGTCCTCGTTTTGACGCTAAAGTTTCAATGCCAATCTGCTCCGAAACTAGGAGTGGGATTCATCCAACAATCCCCTTAGCACACAAGGGAAAGGGCACGATTGAAATTTCGTCGACTTTTAAAATACCATCTCTTCTTTAGTTGAATTTCCCGACTTCACCACATTCTGAAGAGTGTGTCATGCACTCATTTCTCACACCCATTGGTTTTTCCAAGTCCGTCTCGTGCAAATCCGAGGAACCGAGTCCTCACGTCCCTTATCTCCCCTCACCAGACTTTCCTCTTCGTGAAGAAAATAAAGATTCCCTTTTAATTTTCCAAAATCCCCTTTATAACATTCCACAAACAATGATGGCAGCCGCTGGAGGAGGAGGTGGAGGGTTTATAGGAGGAGGCGGAGGGTTTATCGGAGGAGGAGGGGGAGGAGTCCCTCTAGGAGGAGGTGGAGGTGTCCCTCTAAGAGGAGGTGGAGGTCAAGGGACTGCACCCCCTCCCAGGGTTTTCGCGAAAGTCACAGCCAGATACGCTCCATTAGTATTTCCCGTCCCCCTACATGATCTTCCAGAAAATTACATAAAAAATTTACTGAAATTCATCGGAGAGGGGGATTTGACTGCGGTCGAACATATTAATTTTTTCGACCAATTCGAAGATATCTTTGGCATCGAGCACGAGGATGTATATTCGAGACTCCTTGTCCAAACTTTTGAAGGTCAAGTCCGAACTTGGTTTCGGAGCCTACCCGCAGCTTCTATCCTGTCATATGATGCTTTGGAAGATGCTTTCCTCAGACAATGGGGCGAGCGAAAAGACCATCTCTATTATCTAACCGAATTTGGGTCTTTGAAGAAAAATAACTCAGAGCAGTCATGGAATTCATTCAGAGATTCAACAAGCTGTACAATAAAATCCTAGCTGAAGTCAAACCATCTCAACCCGCGGCCAAAGTGACTTTCGCCGGAGCTTTCGAGCTGGATTTCGCACTACTTTTGTGAGAGCGAAGGGGAGCCACCTTAAACCGTATGCAGGATGATGCGGTAGAGATAGAATCTAATATGATGGCTTCAGGTAAAATTAAGGCTAGAGTAGAGACTGGAAACCGAGAGAACAAGTGGGTCCTTCAGGGTACAATAGATCCTCAGACGATAGGGTGGACGATATGGCTAGAGTGATCAAAGAACTGTTAAATAAAATATCCAGAATGGAACTCGAACAGGCCAAGGCTGAATCTTACCCCAAAAAATATTTCAAGAGGAATCAACACCCTCCTAATCAACAAAGACAAATAAAAAATGAGGATCAAAAGATACAAGCTCCTTTAAAGACTGAAAATTTTATTGGAGCGAACGATTTTCAAGACTACGGAGATTCAGATAATGAAGTCATGAACTTCGGTGATGACTATAGTCAACCATATCTGACTCGCGAGGACTATGAAAAATCTTTAAGAATGCCACAATCTTCAAATGAAGGTGAAGAAGGTGATCACACTAATCTCTGTGAATCTCAACCAGAAACCGAAATAATGATGGCCGATTTTCAAACAAAGTACAACCTAAGATCTAAGAATAAGCCCACCTCCACGACCCAACCCAAGAAAATCCTTCAAAGAGGCCAAGCTTACGAGCCCCCTTCGGATGAGACCCCATTACCCAACAACAAAACTAGAAGAGTAAGCACTCAAGAGCCCGAGGTGGAAAACGTTGAAGCTCAAACACAGGAGACCGAACCCGTAAATAAAGCTACATCTTCAACTAGGACCATGAATGATAAAGTTGTCCAGACAAATAAGTCGGAAAGGAAGAATTCAGAAGTCTCAACCAGAGAAAAAGACAAGGTGAGCAGAGCTTTCAGTTTTGAAAATGAGTTAAACAAAATTAAAATACCAATCCCTTTGGTGGAATTAGCGAAAAACCCCGTTTATCGCAAGCAAATTACCAAAATGACAGGTGTCTCTGAACTAGAAAGCCAGTCTGATGTTATAAACTTGGAAGATGATAGACCTAACATTGGTCCCCATTTTGAAGGGTCCAAAGACAACATCGCTCCCTTTTATATCACTCTGAATGTATATGATCAGTTATTGGATAATTGTATGTTAGATTCCAGAGCTTCCCATAATGTTATGCCCAAGATTATAATGGAGAATTTGGGTCTCCATATCACAAGACCTTATGGAAATCTGTACTCTTTCGACTCGAGGAAGGTTAAATGTATGGGGATGATAAAAGATCTGGTAGTTACCCTGGCGCAGGTCCCGGTTAAGAGTATTCTGATGGATGTGGTTATCGCAGATATTCCCTCTAAGTATGGCATGCTGTTATCTAGGTCACGGGGAGCCAAGTTGGGAGGTTCTCTACAGTTGGACATGACTTATGCCACAATCCTTGTGTTTGGTGGTCAGTTCACTCGGTTGTACAGAGAAATAAGATTAGCATATACAGTCAGTGACCCTCAAAACCCAAATAACTTCCCTATTTACGTTGCAGACCAAGATCTGGGAAATTGCATCTTGTCTTTTGATGATGGTTTGGATGGTTGTCCAGAGGAAATCGATACAAAGCAAGAAGAGTTAAACCTCATGATAGAAGAGTTGTGTAGTACTGGTGTCTAGAAAATGTATTTTGACGGTGCTTTATCTTCTGAAGGGGCAGGTGCTGGAGTGCTTTTAGTGGTGCCTGAAGGTAAGTTCATTGTTCCTTTCTCTTACTGTTTGCAGTGGGACATAGATTACACTAATAATGTATGCGAATATGAAGCATTGATCTTAGGATTAGAGGCTGCCAAAAAGCTAAATATAAAAAACTTGGAGGTATATGGTGATGCAGAGCTAATAGTCAAACAAATAAACCGACAATACCTAGCCAAACATCCCAGACTAAGAACGTATAGAAATTGTG
Organism: Picea mariana; assembly: GCA_032191745.1. NCBI lineage: Eukaryota > Viridiplantae > Streptophyta > Pinopsida > Pinales > Pinaceae > Picea > Picea mariana. The sequence continues at coordinate 6,302 of JASDQU010276920.1, read as the reverse complement.
CTTGGGATCTCATGGAAAACTTGTTCTCATCTGTAAAGGTCCATTTTATCCCTCGCACAGAGAATCTACATGTTGATGCATTGGCAAAGGCAGCCTCAACCTTCTCTCCTCCCATGACCTTCAAACTGAAGTACCACATTGAAATCAGATACAAACCCTCTATACCAAATAATATCAGACACTGGCAGGTCTTTGAAGATGACGAACAAATTAAGAAATTTCTGGCAGCAGTGGGTGAGTTCTCCGAAACTCATCCGGACCAAGAGAATCAAAATGACCCGATGTGGATCATGCAAGAGGGGGAAGATCCTGAAACCTTCGGAGAAAAAATTGCGGATCATCGTATGTTGGTCCTTAAAAGCAACCAAATTCCAAAAGGCTTAATCCCTTTAGAAAGACTTTTTGATCAGAATGATGTACCTGTGAAATCCACTTTGCAGCCCCAACCAGAAGAAGTGGAGGACTGTGATATAGGAACTGAAAAAGAATCCAGGGTAGTAAAGATATCCAAGTTCCTCCCTCCCAAAGTAAAGGTCAAGTACAGAGACCTACTCAGATAGTACAAAGATGTTTTCGCATGGTCTTATGATGAGCTAAGAACGTATGACACTTCCATAATTGATCACAAAATACCTTTGAAGCCTAGGGTCAAACCGTTTAGGCAAAAGCTTAGGCAAATTAACCCCATTTTGTTACCCGTGATTGAAAAGGAAGTTAAGAAGCTCTTAGATGCGAAAATAATCGTACCCCTGAGATACTCGGACTGGGTGGCAAACCTGGTCCCGGTCAGGAAAAAGAATGGAGAAATCTTACTGTGTGTGGATTTCTGGAACTTAAATAAGTCTTCTCTCAAGGATAATTATCCGCTACCCAAAATGGACCATGTCCTAGAAAAAGTAGTTGGAGCAAATCGAATGTCTATGATAGATGGGTTCTCTGGTTATAACCAAATCACCATGAATGAACAAGACAGGGAAAAGACTACTTTCACCACACCATGGGGTACATTCATGTATGAAAAAACGCTGTTTGGTTTGATGAATGCAGGGGCTACATTCCAGCGCGCTATGGACATCGCTTTCGTAGGAGAAAGAGAAAGTTCGTAGTCATTTACCTCGACGATTTGAAGGTTTTTTCTAAAACCGATGAAGAACACTTGATCCATATGAAATAGACTTTCGAAAATTGCCGCAGGTTTAGTCTATCTCTGAACCCAAAGAAATCACATTTCGCTATGCGAGAAGGTAAGCTTTTGGGCCATATCGTATCTAGAGATGGGATCAGGATTGATCCTAAGAGGATTGAAGCAATAAATACTATAAATATTCCCAGAAACATAAAAGAGATTCAATCTTTCTTAGGAACTATAAATTTTTTACGAAGGTTTATCCCCAATTTCGCTGAGATTGTCAAATTGATCACAGGAATGTTGAAGAAGGATAGTGGAGTAAATTGGACGACTAAAGCCAGAGCATCGTTTGCGCATATTAAAAAAATCATAAGCGAGGCACCTGTGTTAGCAAGCCCAAATTATTTGAAAGATTTTCTTATCTTCTCGTTTGCTTCTGAACATACTATCGCCGCGGTGCTTCTACAAAAGGATGATGAAGGATTCGAACGGCCAATCGCGTTTTTTAGCAAGAGCCTTAGAGACGCAGAACTAAAGTATAACATAATAGAAAAACAGGCGTACGCAATGGTAAAAGCGCTAAAGGCGTTCAGAACTTATGTACTACATTCAAAAATTATCGCGTACGTACCTACCAGTTCTGTGAAAGAGATATTGGTACAGCCAGACAGTGATGGAAAAAGAGGGCGATGGCTTGCTAAAATCCAAGAATTCGATTTGGAAGTTAAACTGACCAAATTGATAAAAGGGAAAGGCCTAGCCAGACTCTTAGCTGAATCAAATCTCAGGGCTCTTGATATTAATTGCCTGCAGGGAAGCGATGAAGACACAGACCTAAATGAACCAGATGAAGGAATGAGTCCAAACCAGATCGAAGAGAAGTTCTTATCATCGGGCTGGTACAGAGACATAGTGTTTTTCTTACTGAACCTAAAATGCCCAGATGAACTATCACCTTCTAAATGCAGAACCTTAAAACTCCATGTAGTTAAATATTGTATATCCAAAAGCCAGCTATATTGGAAGGATCCACTCGGGTTCCTGCTAGTCTGTTTAGTAGAATCAGAAACCCAGCGGGTTATAGATGAATTTCATAAGGGAGTTTGTGGGGGGAATCACGCATGGAAAGCTACAACCTAGAAAATCTTGAGGGTTGGATATTACTGGCCGAAACTCTTTTCGAATGTCAATGCCAAAGTGCGTTCCTGCAACCCTTGTCAAATATTCGCTAGTAAACAGAAGCTCCCTGCACTGCCACTAGTTCCAGTCAAAGTTGAAGCTCCATTTCAAAAATGGAGTGTAGACTTCATAGGGGAAATTAATCCCCATTCCAGTGCTCAACATAAGTGGATCTTAACGGCTACAGATTATTCTACCAAGTGGGTGGAAGCCATTCCAACCAAAAGGGCAACAGACTCAGTGGTAATCGATTTCTTGGAAGACAATATCTTGGCAAGATTCGGTTGTCCCTGAAAGATAGTTACCGACAATGCCCAGGCCTTTAAATCTATGGCTATGATCAGTTTCTGTCAGAGGTATAACATCATTCTCGGTCATTCCACAACATATTACTCCCAGGGGAAGGGATTGGCCGAATCATCTAACAAGAGCCTGGTGAACATAATCAAGAAAGTACTGGATGAAAATAAAAGGTCTTGGCATGTGCACTTAAAATATGCATTATGGGAAAACTGCATCAGCACTAACAGGTCTATCGACATTTCGTCGTTTCAAATGGTCTATGGGATAGATGTTGTTCTACTTATAAACCTAACGTTACCAGTGATGAAGTTATGGCAGGATCAAAACGAAGAACCAAATCATGTAACCAGGAGAATTAATCAGCTAATTGAGGTTCAACAGCATAGAGTTGAAGTTGATGAAAAGATGCAGAAGTACCAGGACGATATGAAAGCTTTGTTCGACCTCAAGGCAAAAGACAGGGAATTCCTTCTAGGTGATTTAGTGCTAAGATGGGATGCAAGAAAAGAGGAAGCCGCGAAGCATGGTAAATTTGACCACCTCTGGTATGGACCATTCAGGGTCTCGGCTCCAGAAGGGAAAAATTCCTTCCTTCTGGAAAATATAGACGAAGAAGTCCTTAGTGCCCCTGTCAACGGGCGGTATCTAAAGCATTACATGACGTAACAGTCGCCAGATTCTCACAAAAAAAAAAAAAAATTGTAAATAAATAAATTTCATTATCTATGTTTTGTACATACATATATTTTCATTTAAACATTTGCTTTTGATTTTCAGTTTTTGTTCATAAACTCTCAACACATTTTCAATAAGATTCGTATTTGTTTTTTTGTTTTTTTTTACAGGATTCCAGCTGCATACGAAAACTAGCAGGAAAAGTAATTTGCAGGTCAGTGTCAGAAATAGAGCGGCATAACACAGGTGATACCTAAAGTAGTTTCATATTGCACAAAGAAAGTGAAATGAAAAGGTAAAAAGGAGCTTTCTCAAAAACACATATTATGAAAGACTGTTAAAGGAAACCGAGGTAATGTCATTCAAACTACAATATCGGCTAAAATATTATATAACAGGATCATTGCTTAGCTTGATAATCTTTGATTTAAATTAATTTGAATGATACACTCAATCTAAAAATGGTCAGTCGAATAAACTATTCCCAAAGATATCTACAAGATTCAGTCTCGAATTGTTTTGACCTTTGTATTTGCAGTCAATAAATCGCTACCTGGCACCATGCCTGTCTTCGGGTCTAACTTTTGGCAAGCTACCATCTTTTCGTTTAATTACGAAGGGATAAAAGTTTTTCCATTTTAGCCTCGTGAGTTTCAAAACAGATTGTGGAAAAAAAGCGGGTCTTCACAACTACTTGATCCCCTGCTAAGCGAAAGAACATTTAGAGCGATCCTAACTTTCCTAGGTGTTTCAACGGTATCGGAGGATTAAAGCTTGCTCAAATAGGATGCCCTTAAAAAGTTATTTTCCTTTTTCTCCCTAAGAACAAAGATGTTGTGAAGGTCAAGGGAAGGTTGGTACCGAGTAATCAAAGTAAGTTGACAGACCTCTAATGCAAAATATTACACAGATATCATCCCTGATACAAACTGATTGCCCCCATCTTCGCGCTCAAAAAAGTAAATTATAAGACAGGTGGTGAAAGGAAATTCAGAAATGATTGCCCCCACCTAGTCCAAGAGACGATGAAAGGAAATTCAGAAATGATTACCCTCGTCTCAACATTTAAATGCATAAATATATTCTGAAGTGGTGAAAGGAAATTCAGTAAAAGGGGCCAGATAACTTCACCGGGGTACTGAACAGGCTCGCTAGCAGTGAAGCAATGTCTAAGATATCTGTAAGGCTGTTATACATGAATATCACTCTACTCTGGTAACCAATGCTTTCTAAAAACCTGATTCACATCCCAAATTCAGACGGGACTTCCCAATTAAAAAACATATAATCTCATTCTTTTGATGCAAGCCGAGAGCCACAAGATCTGTTGGGTCTCCTAGGGTCATTTCGACTGTCTTAAAACATACCTAAAGTTAGTAGTGGGAAAGGGAAAATTGCGAAAGGGACTACAGCTGTGTTTGAAAAGAGTGTCTGATTTTGAAAAAACTTCTCAAGGTAAAGAACGGAATATTTTCCCCCCTTCGATCCTCTTTCCTTGGAACTTTCCGCTTGATTGAGTTTTTGACTCCATTTACCCAATATTGGCACGTGGTCTACTATTCTTCCCGCCTCACAGGAAGGCAAGATCCCTAGTTGGAGCCTATGTTGGAGCCGCCCTCATTTTTTTTTTTAGCCTATCACAATTTTCATTTTGATGCTTGAACTCTAAAGAGGGTTTTCTTTTCCCTCCGAGATATTAAGACCTCTGAAACTTTGTCATGTGAACAGCAACGATTTTTCTACTCTCGAAACAAGTCCTACTTTTCGTAAGAATGTTCCCTCTTTTTGTTCTACTTCGGGATCTCGCAGGTCAGATACTATAACTCATGAATTCACACGTCCCGAGTCACGAAACGGCGAAGTCGTTTTAAACTCTCACTCAAGACAGTGACTAGGGTAGAATTTTTAACTCATGATTAGATGTCGTCGGGGTTTCATGCCTCGGCATTCGCCAAACCCAAATTTTTATTTTTACAGCCCCGAGAGTCGAGAACAGGAGGTCCTTTCGGGATAACCCTGGTCAAGGATTAAAGGCAAAAAAGCTAACCGTGGTTAAAGTTGTTCTCGGTGTTTCGCCACTCGGCACTATCTTTTTTGAAAGTTACGGCGTCTAACCCCCGACTCATGAAGTCACGATGTAATTATAACATGATTAATTAATCACTTAATCCAATATTACCTTCCCCTTAATTAAGCCTTGTTATCGCAGTCTCGCAGTTTCACAACTCGGCATATAAATCTCCCAGAAACTTATCTTCGAAATTTCGAGTTGCGATATGGCGAATAAAATGAATATAAAATTAATTATGCCCCAAACCACGATTACCTTTAATTAAACCAAATTCGGTCCTCGCGGTCTCGAGAGTTGGAGACTTAAAATGTTAAAAGAAAATCCATGATATAACGAATAGCGAGAAATTGATTAACATTGGCGGAATTGGATTAATTAAGCTAAATCAAGACAAATCCCGCGCTTCGATGCCTACACATTTTACGAGGGGGCCTTTTGTCTCCATACGCCAACTGACTTTTAAACCGCCAAAATTTATGACATTAATGGGGAAATAGGGTAAATCTATGAATGTAAGATCGGATTTTACGGCATAAATTTATTTCTAATTATGATTTGACAGGCTTGTTTTGAAAGGTACCGAGTTTTCAAATATATGAAAGAATTGCGCTTCATAGTGACAAATGCATTTTCATAAGCACGCAGAGCTCATAACTTCTGAGTGAACTAACTTATGTATGTATACGCAGTTCTATCACAGAAGAGCTAAGACGCAAGTTTCAGCCATGGCTCCGCGGAAAGCAACAAAGGCGAATGTTGAGGTTGCAGGACAAGGCTCAGACCATGTCTCCGATACTTCACCCCGAAGTGTCGACTCGGTCCCTAACTGGTCATTTGTTTCAGACATCCTGCAATCAGAATTGGTAGATTATTCTGATGACTCCGACGACAACGAAAAAGATGATCTAAACACCAAGTACAAAATAGTCGTCCAATCCGAGATGC
>JASDQU010276912.1:0-12713 GCA_032191745.1 Picea mariana | reverse complement strand
TTTTTTTTAACAAACTCTTTGTATTTTGTATATTATTTGTCATTGTAATTATTGTAATTTATGCACTTTGTGGTAAGAGAATTACAAATATATTTAGTAAGAGAATTACAAGTATATTTGGTAAGAGAATTAAAAGTATATTCGATGAATATTATTTGATTTTAATTGATTAGTATATATTTTTTATTAATTATTTTATTATTAATGCTAATTTATTGTTTAATAAAATATGTTTGGTTTAAAATAAAGATTATCAATTTCATATTTTTTAATTGAAATTTATTTTTTATTATTAAAATGATATTTTATGACGGAAAGGAAAATTACATGTATTTAAGTTAAACATTCTCTTAATTTAAGTGCGATTTATTTTTAAAGTTATTTTAAGATATTTTTCAATGTTAAAGTTTTAAATCATAGTGGAGGTTATTTAAATTGCTATTCAAAACTTCTTAAACATCCTTAATGTAAATAAGTTTGTTTAGAAGACAAGTTCAAAAGATTGTAAACTTCTAAATTTTCATGGTTTGATTGAGTTTTTTAGTTATATTCTTCTTACATAGTACATCTAAAGACAATGTAGCTTTGCATGATTCTCATTTTAGACTTCACCTAGATCACATAATACACATGCATATGATTTATGGTCTATGGACTTCCATTTTCATATTTAATCTTCTAAATGATTGCAAATATTTTGAGCTAAACAATTAAATTCAAGTTGAATAGAGAAATTTTATCTTCGAAATTTTGGTGTTAATTGGTGTAGTGATCTCATTATCATATGAGAGGAAGAGGGTGTGTACTATCTTAAACCAATTGAGATACATTTTTTGAATAGATGTTTCACTTACATATTCTAAAGGTTTTACCACTATAAACATGGAAGTTTTCTTTGTGACTTTGACTCTTTATTTTTGGTTGTGTATAATCTTGGTACATATTATTCAAATTATTTTATGATATCAAAGCTACAATGTTTATCAAAACCCTTGATGTATGTTTTGAAGTTCACTCAAAATTTTATTTTAGATTTATAAATACTAGTACATATCGCGATTATTTTGACCAAAGAGATTTAATAGTTTGTGAAAAATATTGTTTAAACTAACATATAACTAAATTTTAAATTTAATAACCAATATATACTATTAATAAAGTAGTTATAATTCTAATATGTATGAATAACCAACCTATATTGATAGCAAAATACTCATTTTTGTATGATGACACTTTCTATCACACTTTGTACTTTGCTTATAATTTAAAATGATTAAATTATATGTGTGTGTGTTGATAATGGATTTTTGAAGGATATTGGGTTAAAACTAGTTTTTTAGTTTTAGAGTAAGATATTAAATTGTTTCTTTTTTTGTTAATACTATGTAAGAAAACATGTTAATAACCCAAGATCCATGATTATTTGGGAGGAAATGTAGTTTAAACTCCATGAAGAATTACCAATACATTATCATTGATAACTAAGTTTTGTTTCTACACAATCATGCAATTGCTCACAACAAATTTACGAAGCAGATTGCTTTGAAAAAATAATGGGTATTTGTAATATTTCTTTTCAAAATATTTTGAAACTCAATTAGTGTGTAGAACCTATTATATTAAAAAAAACACAAATTAAATTTAATTATAATTTAATTAATTAATTAATTAAAATCATTATATTTGAAAAATCATATTTTGGTAATTAAATAATTTAATTGTTGATTATTTTGATTATTTGTAATTACAAATATTTTTAATTAAATTATAATTGATTTTTACAATGTATAAGTTATAATCTAAGAGAGAGAAGTGTTTTAGGCTTTTTAAAACTTATGGGCTTTTGGGGAGAATTTGGATTATGCACATTAGTGTGTTTAGTGCATACCCACACATTTAAAGAACAAGTATACTTTGTGGAGGATTGATGATCTTTTTGATCAATTGAATGGAGAAAATATATTTTCTAAGATTGGATTGAGATCACTTTACCATCAAGTAAGAATTTGAGAAGAAGATACTAGCAAGACAACCTTTCAGGCAAGGTATGGTCATTATGAGTTAGTAGTGGTGCCATTTGGGTTGAAAAATTCACCAAATTTTTTTATGTATTTAATTAATGGAGTGTTTAGAGATTGCCTAAACAAATTTGTCATTGTCTTCTTTGATGATATTATTATTTACTCTAAGACAAAGAAAGAGCATGAGAAACATTTGATAATGGTGCTACATGTGTTGAGAGAACACCAATTGTATGCCAAGGTGAACAAATGTATTTTTTATCAAAATAACATACATTATTTGGGCCACATTGTCTCATAGGATGGCATGGAAGCGGATCCCAAAAAATTGAAGCAATCAGAAGTTGGCCAACACCAAAGGATATTTCAGAAGTTAGTTCATTTATGGGTCTAGCTAGTTACTACCATAGATTCATTGTAGGTTTCTACAAGATTGCACACTCGACCACTTATTTACAGAGAAAATGAATAAAATTCAAATGGGCTACCAAGTGTGAAGAAAGATTCCAACACTTGAAATATTTATAAACCAATGCACCTATTTTAAAGGTTGCATATCCAAATGAGGATTTTGTTGTGTGCATCGATGCATGTAAAGAAGGGATTGGTGGAGGCCTTACCCAAAATGGGCATGCAATTTTTTATGAATCAAGGAAACTCAAGGAGCATGAAATAAATTATGCTACCCGCGACTTGGAATTGACAACAATAGTTCATGCATTAAAAATGCAGAGGCATTATCTCATAGGCATAAAATTTGAGCCAAGAAAAAACCACATTGGTCTAGAATATTTTTTTTACAATGAATATTGAATGCCAGACAAACTAGATGGTCAAAATTTCTCAGATAATATGACTTTGACATTAAATATGTTTAGGGAAAAGAGAATAAATTGGTTGATGCACTGAAAAAAAGGGTACATGAAATGAATGCTACAACCATAAGCATGTACATTTCAAATTTAAAAGATAAAATTTTAGAAGTTGTAACAACAGACCAACAATATGTACAAATTAAAGAAATCTTATATTAGCGTAACATGTGTAACAAAAATATAAATATTTCTAAATGAAAGAGGATGGAATTATCTTGTTAGGAACAAATTTTATGTTCCCAATCCTTAGGAGTTGAGAATTTTGGTTTTAAAAGAAATGATTAATGTGCCATATGTTGGACATCCAGGATATCAAAAAACAATTGCAGTTGTAAGAGGCCAATATTATTGGCCAGGAATGAAGAAAGATATGATCGATTTTGTTGTTAGATGCATAGAATGTCAAAAGGTAAAGACTAAGCATAGACATCCAATGGGATTGCTACAACCATTTCCCATTCTCGAGTGGAAATGAGAGATTTTTACCATAGATTTCATTACTAAGTTGCCTAGAACAACAAAGCAATATGATTCCATCATGGAAGTGGCAGTCAAGATTATGAAGGCTGCAAATTTTATTCTAGTCAAGATGACACATAATAAAGTCAAGATTGTAGAAATTATATGAAAGAAATTGGTAGGCTACCTGGAGTTCCTAAGGAAATCATATCTGATAGAGATACTAAGTGTTAGCACTGAGGGTCACCCTCAAACTTCCAGAGGATAATCCCAGTACCCATCAAAATGTAAATGGATTAAAATGGTTTGAATAGGTGGATCAACAAGATGAGAAAGAAAGGGAGAGGGCAACAAAAAGTATGCAGAGGAATTCCATTGGGCATGGAGTCATAACATCCTACAGATCAAAGGAAATCAAACTGTATATCAGAAAAACAGATATATAATGATGAGTAGAAGCATGGTGAATATGAAAAAAGGAATAGCATCCATTATATAGAGATCCTTTCTGCAATAGATAAAGATTTCCTTAAACAATGAACAATGATTTAATGGGCAAGCTTCAACAGATCCTCTATTGTTCATGAATCCATGAATCAATAGAAACTATGATCCTCAAAACCTTCAATATGTTCAAGCAAGAAGATAAAAAAGAAGTGGGAAAATAAAAAAGACAATCTAATAACAACTCTCATGAATCTTTAATGGCATAAAATGTCATTACAAACAGGCTCTCAGGCTTACAAATGAGCAACTAAAAATGCTCATACTCTCTCTATCCTCTCTTGTCTCATGAATCCAACCCTACTCCCCTCTTGTAGAATGAATATATAGCCATATAGGTCCTTTCCAGCTCACCCATTCGAACTGCAACCCCTTTCCAAAAATAGAAACAACTACAAACAAAAAATGACACGTTTTAACTGATTTCCTGCTTTTTAGGAGGCAAAATTATGAAAAATAGGATTCAAAATTTCACTTGTAATTCTAAAAATATAATAGCTGTGTAAAATATGAGAACAATTTTTGTATATAACCTCTTTCTAAATAAAAACCTCTCTCAATTTATTTAAATTCATTTCCACCTGGCTGGAATACGTGTCGCAAAAACATGTCTCAAACAAGAAATCATGAAAGTTGAAAACATAGGGCTGAAAGACTCTTTCAAATATCCCAATCCATGAAACTTGTGTGAAAAATGAAAGAGGTTAATGTTCATGGGTCCGTTATTGAAAATCATTTGGATTTTGAAAATTCATCCTAGTTCACCCGGAAATCCTCCTAGAAGTCAGCTGGTCAAAACTACCAGTTCAACAGTCTAGAACAGAGTTTCCGCACCACATTCTGTAGCGTATTTCGTAGCGCGAGGAACTACGAAATGTCCTATAGATGTCTGATTTGTGCATTTTGAGCCAAAAATAGCCATTTTTTTTCCAAAGGTATATAATCATGTAGAAGCCTCCAAATAGGATGTATGAATCCAAAATCAGGTATAAACATAATACTTCCCACCATAACTTCAAAATGCAAAGATAACCACCTTCAAAATTTAGATTATTTCATCCACTTAATTTCACCTCCTGAGTCTGGTACTTCTTCTGGTTGCAACTAGAGATAACATATTTGATATTTCTTTGGGATAATTCATCTTTGAAAGATGCAACTCCAACTTAAGGTTTCTGATTTGAGATTGTAAATCTATGCTCTATTTGTATAAATTTTTAAGCTTCCTTTTTGGCATATGAGCTTATTAAAGGGAGACTGATGGTTAATAAATGGAAGAAAACCCTCCAAGAAAATGGATATGCAAGGAGGAAGCAACTACCAAAGCTTTAAGATAATAATTCACCATTATGCGAGGTCATCACCATGTTAATCAACAAGGCTCTTTAGATTTTCAACATAGACAGATTTTATACTTGGAATAACAATTGAAAATCTAAAAGAATTCAATTGATACATGACATGTAATCAGAGGATAAAAATTTTGAGTTTTATGCATAGGTTCACAGCACTAGAACAGGGGATCTGTAGCATATTTCGTAGCAGATTTCGCAGTATAAAAACAAGGGCCAAGAAAGAGATAGACACACTGGCTCTGACAGAAGGATTTTCTCAATTGTGATAGAAGAGGCTGACAATATTGCAGATAAGATGAGAATTTGGTGATAGAAAATGTAAAGAGGTGTGTTGGGAATGTATATCCTCAATTCGTAGCGCTCAGGAAAAGAAACATAAGAACAACCTTAATTTGATCTTCAACAGAGCTCTAAAAACTCAAGGAGTTCCTAGACACCGTGGCTTAACAATAGATATGCTTCATATTGTATGAAACCACCTGCAACAACTCTAACTTCCAATTTCCCTCTGCCAGCTAGTCTGCAGCAGTTTCTGCAGCACCTATCCAAACTAGGAGTTTCTGTAGCACCAAACTAGGAGCAAATTTGAAATCTTTGAGAAAACAGTTAGACAACCTTAAATGACTAAATCCCAAATTATTTCCTTTAAATCATGGATGCTAAAAACAATGAGATCGGTTGACACAAGCCTCATAAGTGCAATAATGGTAATGATGGAAGATGTACTCAAGATGCGCTACGAAATCTCCTTATGATATGGAAGCATACTAAAATGAATTTGATTTGACCTTCTAACAGTTAGAGGGAAAGAGTGGAGTGGTTTATGTGCATAGTGGAAGTGGTGACATGTAAGGGTAGTGGTGGCATCTAATCTTGTGATGGGATGAAGACATAAACCAAAGGTATGGGCCAACGTCAACCTTAACTTATTTTTTCTAAGACCTAAGAAAACCATAAGGAGGAGATCAAAAGTAAAACTTAAACAAGTCTAAGGATAAAAAATAAAAAATATAAGGATGAATTGACCCATAACAACTACATGTGATAACATTGGCTCCATAGGGGATGGCATGCTCCCTGTGAGCTGCCAAGAACAATCAACTTCAATGTCTTATGCTAGGGCTATGGGGTCATTATTCAAATACTAAAAGCAAATTGAAAATTGAAATGCTTTCACACGAGCTTATTTATATACAATACCTTACTCTAACTTACTTTACAGTTTTCTCAGGTGAAAAAAAAATTCCAGCATAGCCATTCAAACTGTTTGGTAACATCCTTTTCTTCTCTACAAATGATCCATAAAAGGTAAGGGAAGTATGGAAGCAAAATGAAAACATGTTTTGGAACACTGACAATACCTCCAAATGATGATAAGATGATTAAATTTGTAGGCTCTAATGATTTTGGAAATTTCAACTCCATATATAACCCCACATGGTCATAAAATTTATAATAAGGCATGTGAAACTAGTAAAATGTTACCTCCTTTATTTCATCATTGCTCACATGTTGTTTGATGTTCTCAGCATGTACAGGTGGATAAAGGACTAATGCGAGCTTGTTAATCCCACGTGATATCTGCTCATTTATAAGTTCTGGACATGAGATAATATGCACATTTATCTCTTGATTTTCTCTTACATGTCTCTCCCAAGGATCAGGTTCATAATTATCATATACAAGAACCATGCTATGAGGTTCCAGAGAAGCTATGAAAAAATTCTGCTCATCATGATATTCGTTGCGATATTCATCAAAAATAGGTTGTTCTTGGTCAGTATTTGAAATAACTTCTTCATCATAAGCAGGGATGCTAAAGACATTTGTTTCAAGAACAAAAATATCCTCTTCATTTTCTTCATAAGAGAAACAAACAAAATTTTCCTTCAATTATGAAAAGCTAGGAAAAAACAGAGAGGAATCTTCCCTAGTTTTTTTAACTAACTTATAATTTATCTCAACTTCATATTTAGGAGAAATATCTACTGTATTTTTATGATCAGAACTATCATTTGAATCTGCATCCAGTATATTGTCACAAGAGTTGGTTCTAGGCTGTAATAGAGCCAAGCCTTAGCACATTTTAAATGAAAAAATAAGTTATCACTCAGAACTTGATTTGGGTTGCATGCAGGTAAATTCTGAGATAACCATGAACCACTTTTTATTAGAAGCTGCCCCTTCCAACCCGAGAGGGATCTCTCGAATATATGTCATGATAGGATATCCAATAAGCTTAACAACGGGAAGATCTATGGGTAACAAAAAGTTTTGAGGTTTTTAGGGTTGATGGGTTGGACTGGGAGGTAGTCCATTGGGAATGGAGTCAAATGATCAAGCAAATAGCAAGAGTGTTTTGGCAATGGAAATCCATGGAGCAGAGGCGAGATAGAAGATGATTACAAACTAAAGGATTTATAAAAGGATGGTAGTAGAATAAAGAGAAAACATATCAATACACAAGGAGCACTTAGCGATGAGTGAATTCCAAGCAAAAATTGGTGGAAAGAGATGGTTGGGACAAAGCATCTAGAAAAGGACGAATTCTGAACCTTGATCTCTGCAAGAAATAACCTATAACCATTCTGCAACAGAGCATCTAATAGAGGATGAATTCTATGACAAAAAAGTTACAAATCGAGAATAAAAGATAGATGGAGTGATATTGAAACTAATAAAATGGACAAACTCTGCAAGCAACATCACAAGAATCTCTGATATGGATAAAACATGCTTTTGCAATCTTATATTAAACTGAAAATGAAAGCTACAACCCAGGAGTACTACTCCTGTGTGTATTACCCCCCCCCCCTTTTTTCTTTTAAAAATATGCCTCATATATGTATTCAGGTTGAAATCATCTCTAATCTAAAAGATAACAACAGTTACAACCAATTCTTGAAACTTTCTGCCATAGAAAATCGGCCAAACTGCTGAAAACTAGGGTTGCGGTTATGACTATGTATCTATCGACTCACGAAAGCTGTGTATAAACTGAAAGAGGATTTTGTGCATATGTTTATTCTGAGTAAAAACCTCTCTCAGTTCCCTGAGACCCCTTTTCATTTTCCCCAAATCTGCATTTAGCAAACATGTGTCAAAACAGAAAAATATGAAATCTGAAAATTAGGGCTGGGAGATGGATTCGATTCTCCGAATATATGACACCTATAGGAAAACTGAAATAGGATAATGATCTGGGATCTGTTAGGCACAAAATTCTCCAACCATTTCTCAAAATGATACTCCAGTCGCTCATAATCCTCATTTGAAAATGATGACTCAACACAGTAACAAATGCCATATTTCTGAAAACGAACCTCATATTGCAGGGATATTTTGACTATATTACCAAGATCAAAATGAAATTACAAAGAAACCACTGGAAAACTTAGTATTTTTAGATGTTTATCGACTATTCGAACGTGAAAAACAACCTCTCCACGGCTGAGCCAATTGCGTTTTTCTAAAGAAGTTTTGCATATGATTGGAGTCTTGATTTCGAGTTTTCGGGATTCGGGGAAACGAAACAGTGGTTATTAAAATATCCACTTCATCCAAATCCCCGATGGCCAAATCCCCGAAATATATTTTGTCTTTTACATTGCACTCTTTTGGGCCTTTGGGTATAATGTCCTCAAGAGTTATGACATGCAAGGAATCCCGAATCGCGAAATCGCGATGGGATTAATTAGAAGATAATCATTTGTTTTAATCTCTTAATTAATCATGATTAGCAATTAATATTTAACCTTTTGTGGATTCAAGTGTCGGGACTTCGATAATACTTGACGCGAGAAATCCCGAATCACGAAATTGCAATGGGATTGATTAACAGTTAAAACACTTTTATCTTTGTGATTAAGCACGATTAAAACACAGGCTTTCAGGGTTTCAAAAATCGCAAACTTGAAACTTAAAGCATGAAGGCAGATTGAGTCACGAAATCGTGATGAGACTTGTCAACATTAATATTTCTTATTCTTTAATTAACCTGACTTATCCTTTAATACTTTAGTGAATTCGGGGATCAGTGCTGTAATTATTAAAATATCTACGCCGGCCAAATCTCCGATGGCCAAAAACCCTGGACTCATTAGATTTTTCTCCATGTGGATTAATGCTCGGTGTATGTGGTTGTTCAACTGCCAATGGTTCCATTCATTTTCCTTGTGACTCAATGCTCGAACAGATGGTACATTTCTCTGATTTTCACATGAACCCTGTCTTTGGATTTTTCGTGAGTTGGCTTGTGAATGTTATACTGTTGTTGCATTTGGGGATGATTTCGGAGTTATTTTACTGAAGATGACAGGTAGATAACATTCAGTGATGCGTGTGATATTCATATCGTCGTTTTCTCATATCTACACTTTCGGTAGTTAAACACTATAAATGTTTTCTCTCCTAAGTTACCGAAAGCCAAAATTTCAATATTGTTACAATAGAGGCTCCATCTAGGGATGGTGCTTTCTTGCAAAGCATCAAGAATAGTAGACCACATGCCTTCATCCATTGGGCGACCTGGAATCATCCTTATCAAACTCTGAACTCTGTCGCTTTACTTGCACCTTTCCGAAACAAAAAACCACTTATGCATTCATTAGGCTATGGAGTCATAATGTCTTAAATCAAAACCATACAGGATGCCAAACTGAACTGGAAATGTACTTAAAACCACTATTGTACTCTAATGCTCAAAGTCAAGCTTATTTATATACACCACCTACTCTAATTGATATCACTATTTTTTTTATAAGTATAGGAAAACTTCCAAATCAACCAAGCGAGTATCTGACTAAGAAACTTAATTATACTTTCATCTTGGAGAAAAAGGATGACAGGAGCAACTGCAAATTTCAAAAATTNGTTTTGAAATTCAGACTTCAAGAAGTTGGAAATAACAAATTTAGTCCCCCATTTTGATTCCATATAAACTACTACTGGATCGTAGAAGGGAAGAGATATACCACTTTCACAACTAATCCATACTTCCTCATGTTGGGCAAGTTGTCTGAAATGTTTTTGCGCACTTTGTCCACTGCTGATTTTTTCTTCCACTGGTGCAAAAATGTCACATTGAAACTTACTGGTATGTTGCTCAATAGTTTCTAAACAAGGAGGATAGATCAATTGTTTCAGTAACCCCTCTTTATGTCCTTCATCTTCTATCCAAAGATCTTCTTGGTAGCTGTCATACATAGGCTGATCTCTTTCATGATGTTGTTGATTTCTTTCCTGTTGAACCAAAGTTTATTGATGCTCATCATCTTTAGAAACACTTTCATCACATTGATCAAACAAAGGAGGATTGTCATAAATTTTCGAGTGTGATGAAAAATAAATCTTCTCTTCATGTTCTTCTGGATATTCATCATAAACAGGTTCAGTTGATAGCTCAGGAGTGTCATCAGTCAGACAAATGCTAGGAATATCAACTGTGAAGCTATCTATCTCAGATTCAAACTCCTCCAAATCATAGTCTAAAGCATCTTCGAACAACAAACATTCTTCAAGGTTATTAAACATGACATCCCTATCTTCTTCATGAAACAAAACAGTGCCTAAAAGATGATCCTCTAGCCGAAAATCATCATCATAAATTAGTTTACTAAATTCCTCTAAAGTTCCATGGCTGACATGATTTAAACTTATATTTTCATTTTCAGTAATAGAAGAAGTTTCACTCACATGTTCAGGACTGTGTGAATGTTGCATATCTGTGTAAGCAGGGGTTGCAACATGACTGTTCAGGAGAAAATCTATCTCTTCTTCTGTTAAAGGAGGAGGTGGTCTATGCAATTTATGGATCAAGCAACTATTGTTTTCTTTCTCTTCTACATGTTGACCATGATGTTGAATATCTTCTTCTTGAATGTGATCACAAGATCTATCATATCCTACTTTTTTATCAGCCAACTCTTCTTCATACTGATTATCTTCATCGACTAGAGAAATTTCTGATATTCCTTCCTCCTCTTCAAGATGGATCAAGCAACTATTGTTTTGTTTCTCTTCTACATGTTGACCATGATGTTGAATATCTTCTTCTTGAATGTGATCACAAGATCTATCATATCCTACTTTTTTATCAGCCAACTCTTCTTCATACTGATTATCTTCATCGACTAGAGAAATTTCTGATATTCCTTCCTCCTCTTCAAGAAGACATGTTTGATCTGTTTGTCTTATGAATTTTATATTACAATAATCTTCAAAAAGTATTTCAGCTGAATAGATTCTTTTACAATGTTGATGAAAAAGTATGTGAAAATATTTCAATGAAGGAAAACTGGAATGAAGTAAAGATTTATACCAGAGTCTAGCATCTCTTTCCAATGAAAACATAAATAGTTTCATGAGGACATCTTCATGATGTTTATTTAAATCATCCATGATCTTGTGGAATTCAAACAAGCGTTGGGCGGGATTGTCATCTGCATATTCTCCAAATTTAGGAAGGACATGTTCCCAAACTTTAATGTCTGGAACAATGTTTGGAAAACCATAAACATTTGTAAAGTCTAGAGGAGAAAACCTTGCAGCAATATGAGCGGTGAACGAATTCGACATTTTGAGACCACTGGAGTCATCAGTGAATCATGTAGAGTCTTTGAACCAAGGAGTCACCAGGTGAATGATCACAGCCAATTGAATTCCTATCCCTTGTTCACCATCAAGAAATAGATCTGAACTTTTTGTCGTATCCCAGGGAAGATAACTTCTTTCCTCCATCCCCGGCAGCAACACCAGAAAAATTTGTCGCAAGAGTTGGTTCTAGGCTGTAATAGAGCCAAGCCTTAGCACATTTTAAATGAAAAAATAAGTTATCACTCAGAACTTGATTTGGGTTGCATGCAGGTAAATTCTGATATAACCACGAACCACTTTTGATTAGAAGTTGCTCCTTCCAACCCAAGAGGGATCTCTCAAATATATGTCATGATAGGATATCCAGTAAGATTAACAATGGGAATATCTGTGGGTAACATAAAGTTTTGAGGTTTTTAGGGTTGATGGGTTGGACCGAGAGGTAGTCCATTGGGCATGGAGTCAAATGATCAAGCAAATAACAAGAGTGTTTTGGCAATGGAAATCCATGGACCATAGGTGAGATAGAATTTGATTACAAAGAGAAGGATTTATAAAAGGATGGCAGCAGGATAAACAGAAAACATATCAATATGCAAGAATCACTTATCTATGAGTGAATTCCATGCACAAATCAGTGGAAAGAGATGGTTGGGACAGAGCATCTAGCAAAGGACAAATTTTGAACCTTGATCTCTGCAAGAAACAACCTATAACAATTCTGCAATAGAGCATCTAATAGAGGATGAATTCTATTACAAAACAGTTAAAATTGAGAAGAAAATATAGATGGAGTGATATTGAAACTAAGAAAATGGACAAACTCAGCAAGCAACATCACAAGAATCTCTCATATGGATAAAACATGCTTCTGCAATCTTATATTAAACTGAAAATGAAAGCTA
>JASDQU010276911.1:3966-14789 GCA_032191745.1 Picea mariana | reverse complement strand
GATACCACTCTTGACGCAAGTCGTGTGTATCAGAGTGTTCCTCTTTCTCTTCTCGTCTGAAATACACAGACAGTTCCGGGCTCTGATACCACTCTTGACGCAACCCCGCTCTCAACAACAGGCGGTCGCTTTCGCCAGGACCTCCTTTTTTCTCTCTGGGCCCCGAAGAGTCTAAGCTCTTCCTCTCCTCTTGAGAGTTCTACCCCCAGTAGGCTCCTCCAGCTATCACCCCCTTCGGAAAGCGGGATATCGCGACTCGGGGTTTCGTGACTCCTGCGAACACAATTCACTAATCACTCTAACCTCCGAAACCCGAGCTCTGAATGGTCAAATAGTCAACGCACCCGGTCTCGGGAGTGTTCCTATCGGTAAATCGGCGGATGAAGGGCAGTGAGGTTCTTACCCTTCGAAACCCTGAACACCGATGCGCCGATATGTCTCCACGTGTCTCCCACTAACTTCCGGGTCCCACACTGCCACGTCACTTCGGAAGTTCACGGTTCGCGGGTCCGCGACTCCAAGTCTCCTGCTGCTGGAAACCCTGACTGCCGAAACTCTGATATTTTCGGATTTGTGCCACCTGTCCCTCCAGGAATTGACGGCCCCGATCAAATCGGGGAATCGCACTTCGCGATTTCTATGCGCATGTGCTTCTCACACCCACCAACCCCGATTATCTGATAAGCGATATCCAATGGCTCCTTAGCTGCCTGAGGGATAACTCCTTCGCCTCTTCTCCCAGATCCCACGATCCTTGGGACTTCGTGATTCTCCGGGACGAACACGAGTCGTCGATTCTCTTCCTCTATGAAGAGATATCTGTTCCACCACCTTCCCCTGGTGCAACTGAACCAAGGTGTTATCCCTCCAGAGCTTCTTTTGAATCGAACTCCTTCAAGAGGGTCTTCGAGCACACTCCTGTACTCGGTCTCCAATCACTTCTGAAAGTGTTGAAGTCTCCTGAGTTCTGTGCGTCCCCACTCACAACTGGTTCAACTCTCCTTCCCTCAGACTTGCTACTGAGACTCGATCTCGACCTGCACTCACCTGCACGGCTCGAATACTTCAAACCCACACTGAGCAATGGGGAACATAAGTTCAACTGCTTAGCCTCCTCGACGCACTCTATGCGGAGGTATTCAACTGCACTCGATGCAGGAATCTCCTGGCCTAAACAGAGAAACAATTGAAACTCATTCCCTCAGATTCCTAACCTGATATGCAATCACATAAGCAGCATATAACAGGTAAGCATAAAATTAAGCAAACATACACAAACACAATATCAGCAACACACAGAGCTCAAACGCGTCCATGGAATTTGAATCAGGCTCTTCCTATTAATTCAATAACTGTACATGGAGTTTCTTCACAAGCTCTCTGCTCTGCTCTCTCTCTGCTTGAAAGAAAATGCTGAATCTGAATAATGTACAAAGGAGGGTGTCTATTACTCCGTTTTCCCTCTCGAAAATAGAAATGTATAATCTACAGTAATTTCCTATCTACCAGCATTAAAAACCTTAAATGCCTTTCTATCTATATCATAATACAAAGGCGCTCGCTTTGAATGTTCTTCCTTCAAACGACGGCGCAACGATCTTTCCCAATTGATTCAAAATTTGCATGTGCTGGCACTGTCCAGCTGTATTTTCATTCCTCCACGCGCTGGCTCGCTTGGCGAGTTGTAGATGCTCCTGCATCACTTCTGAACCAGTTTCCCGCTTCAGATCCGTTCACAGGATAAATCTTACAGCCTCAATGGCTGTTCTTTGCACCTGAGACGCGTTCTTTTCTCCTGTGGAAGAAAGATTCGTTAATCTTTCAAAGATTTGAAAGATTTTCATGAGTTCTTTGTTCTCTTCTGCAATCTTTGACAGATTTGATCAATTTCCCGTGATTCTTTAAACAATTCTGCCTCTTGCATCTCTTCTTTGTGAAACTTTGACAAATCTAAATCTGTTCACGATTCTTTTAAAAATTTCTTCCTTCTGCAGTCTTCTACTCCGTGAACCTTCGAGCGTAGTACGCTCTACTACCTCGGTGAGCTCCTCATGGCATTGCAACATTCTTCTTCCTCGTGGCAGTTTCCTGCGAGGATCTTTTGAGAGTCTCATGGACAACTCTCCAAACTGTGTGAAAAGACTGTGTCCTATGCTCTCGAAATCCATGTAAGCTCTATGATGTTTCAGAATCGTGTTGCTCTCTAGCCTGTGCAAAGAGGCTTACCACTGAAGCTCTGATACCATGATAGATTGTGAAGCAAGAAATGCAGAGAGAAAGAAGAGAACAAAAACCAGTATATTAGAATATAAGAAGAATACAAAACGAGTACACAAAGAAGTTCTGAAGAAGTACTATGCAAAGAGAAATAGCTAAGATAAATAGGCTCAAGCAAAACAAGAATAGAAAGTACAGCTGGCCAGGACAACTATAGTGTACAGTCAGCCTGTTGAGGTTACATTATATTTAACAATAATAACTATGAATTTGGATAAGTGAAGCTCTATATCAATTCCCAGCTGCCCAAAAGAACATATGATTTAATATAAATTCAATAGCTTCCTCAGATTTAGAGTGTATGGATGAAGGTTTAGTCACATACCAATGTTGCTTGGAAAGACGAAGGTGCCCATATTATACCTAGACTCAATTGGATTCATGGAAAAATGGATGCACTAAATATCTTTTCCTGGGATCTTAAAAAAAAGGAGTTTGAAGACATAAAATCTATTGAGACGGAGAAAGGTGGGCTTAAATACATTCTTGCAGAATTTGTGGGACATTCCTCAAACCTATAATGAGAAATCCGAAGAAGCCTTGAACTAATGTATACAAGTTTCTCTCTCCAAGCTTTCTCTTAATCATAAAGAGGCCTGTGAGTTGAACCTCTCACTAGAGGTGCTTAAGATGGAGTTAGACTCAACAAAAATGGATACATTCTTAAACAATTTGCGGGCCACTATAAACAAGCTTTCATTTCTCAAACCTCTAATGAGAAATCTAAAGAAGCCTTCAATTTGTGTGTTAAAATTGTGACAAAAATTAGTTAAAGAATATGTAAACATAAATTTACTTTTGTAAATGTTACTTTAAGAAACTGATGGAAGTTTTTATAACGATAGGAATCTTTCATAACTATGTAACGGTTCAAAGATTCATATATATTTGAAACCCAAGATTTGTATTAGTGTGTTGTAAGACTTGAATAACAAGATATAGTGAGACCTTTTCCTGTGGATGTTTCCTTAATACACTGTCAGGGTTTTACCACCTAAATAATCTTATGTGTTTTGAGTTAGCTATTTCTCTTCTTTTTATTATTTTGCAATTATATTGTAATGTTTAGGCTCTTGATTACCAACAAGTGGTATTAGAGCAAGGTTAAGAAAGTCCGTCCGAGTTCGAATTTTGAATTTGCCGAGAGAAGAGAATACTAGCACAGCCGCTAACTCGCGGCTGGTGAACGCCGAAAGCGGCGGCTTACGGCTGTTAAACACGACCACGATTGGAGATCGATGGTAATGCCAGCATAGAAACGTGGCCACCAAACATTAGCCAGCAGAAACTCTGTGAGAATACTTTAATATCTTTTAATCAGGTAGATGTGGCAATAAGTTAGTGAACACCATAATTTTTAAACATGATTAGGTAAATGTAAAAAATTAAACATATAAACGGATGTCTTTATAACAGCTAGGAAGTTAATGGATGAAATCAGAGCCATTTATTTATTGTGATGACTAAGAATATTCTAGGCATATTTAATCTCGTCCATAGAAAACATATTAAGAACTAAAAACCTATTAAATGTGCCCATTGTCAATAGGTGTACGCCTTTCGACGTAATTAAACCAAAGTCTGTCGTCGAATTCATTGTCAGGGTTCCAGTATTTTGGTTGACTTCGTCTCAGAGGGAAAAGAAACTGCTTGCATGAAGAGGAAAGAGAAGTCTGATGAGTTTTTTCTTGTGAATCTGTGCAGAGAAAAAGCATGCAAAGGAAAGAGAAGTCTGAAGAGGTTTTTTTTTCCGGTTCTTGCACGTAGAGGAAAAAAAAAGAAACCATTTGGTTTTCTGGTTGGCTTCCACACAAAGAAAACAAGGGTTTTTCTTCTTGAGTTGTTATTGAGAGTTATTTAGCATACAAAGGCAGAAAAAATGAGTTTTTTTTGGTTGTTTTCACACAAAGAAATGTCACTCCATGCAGAGAAATATCGCTTATGTCCGCGCAAGCATTTTTTTGAAAAAGTAAGGTGAAGGGATGACGTGTTTTGCCAAGAAGAGTAGAGCAGAGAAGACTGTAAGGTTGCAGGATCTCGTGTTGAAGGTAGCTAAACTGAGCATGCATTTTTGGTAGAGGTACCAATATTTCTTGGGATCTTATTTTTCAAAGTTTCTTTTTTATTAAAAAAAAAAAAAAAATCTTAGGTCAAAACTATTTTTCTAAAGAGAGCTTGTGTAAAGAATTAATGGCAAAGATGACAAATGCGAAATTCAAGGTTGAAAAATTTAATGGTAAAAACAACTTCGAATTGTGGAAAATTGAAATGCGAGATTTGTTGTTAGTACAACAAGGTTTGCATAAGGCATTCAATGACAAGAGGAAGAAACCTGTTTCTATGGACGATGAAGAGTGGGAAGACCTGGATGCCAAAGCCCTCAATAGAATTTGGTTATGTCTTGTTGATGATATCTTGTTTAACATTATTGGAGAAGAATTGATAGCTAGCTTATGGAGCAGGATGGAAAGTCTTTATATGACGATGTCCTTGATGAATTTGACCTATCTAAAAAGAAATCTATACAACATAAAAATAAAAGAAGGTATGGAAATAACAGATCATATGAATGTGTTTAATACTCTTATTTTCCAGTTAAATAGTATGGAGTTAAAATTATGACAAAGATAAGACAATAAAACTATTATGTTCATTTCCTAAATCCTGGGATCATCTAGTCACTTCCATTAGTTTTAGTACAACTAAGACTCTTGAGTTTGACACTGTGGTTGGAGCTTTGAGTTTGAGGTGCGGGGGAATTTAAGTATTGAAACCTCCACACCAGAAACAATGGTTGCTAGTGGTTTGTCTAAAGAAAAGGGAGAGAAGTATAGAGGTACATCCAAGTCAAAGTCGAAAGGAAATAAGAGCAAGCTTAAATGTTGGTACTACAAGAAGACATGGTACCAGCAAGCTTAAATGTTGGTACTACAACAAGACATGGTACCTCAAGAAGGACAGTTGGAAAAGACATGAATCCAAAGAAGACACCAAAACATAGGCAAATCCGGTTGGATCATGTCCAGGTATGATTATGCCAAGCACTAATGAAAAATTCTCCGAGCCCCAAGAGCCTACTTACAAACCCTTCAATCGAACAAGGGAAACACTCTGCTTGTCAGGGAGAGGAATCGACCCTCCCATAATGTTGTTGCATCCTTTTTCTAATGCACATGGTCCTGCAAATAATAATTAGGCTCCTTCGAGGACCCCAACAGACTCACCACATGCCACAAACCTCCTTAGTATAATTGACTCAAGTGATACCCACGATGAAAAATTACTCATGCAGAACTCCTATGTCCTCATGATATGCCAGATGAAAGGGATCGATCCCCCCAATTGACACATAGCGGCCTACACCAATCGTGTGATACCTTCTAATGTCTATAACTTGTAATAAAATATAGAGTGACCCCCTTCCAAAATCATACAAGTGCCATAAATCCTCACAATCTACACAAAATATAAGAATTGGTTTTGATGGAACTTACGGGTTTTGAAGAAATGTCAGATACCCATCAGAGGAAGCCTTCTGAAAATCATTTTTGTGTCATTGCAATCCAGCTTCGACATTATCATACTTACACCCACCTTACCTTCAATGGTATTGAGAGTTCACTCTTGGGAAGAGGTTATGGGGTTTGAATGTTTGAATTGAGTTCAGATATATGTGGAGTAGGCAGGCTAGGGAAGGGAACTATTTTTTTTTTTTTTGATTTATTTCATTATTATTATTTTTCGTGTTGTGGAGGGAGGAGGGGGAAGCACTGGAATTTGATACTTTATATTATTATTTATGGGTGAAATTTTATTTTGACTGAGAAAGGTTAACAATTAATTATAATTATAGGCGTTGGCTAATTGTTCTACGTTTTGTCCCTTTTCATTGGAATCTGACAACTTAAATCTGTACAAAATCACAAATCTCTGTTGTTTAAATTGCATCTTTTAATGCAGAAATGGGTTCAGTGTGTTGAAAAATCCATGGGGCACCCTAATTATACTGAAATAACCACTCAGATATGCAGATCCAACAATCACTCGCCATATTTCAGGAAAATATCACTGGAAAATATCCTCGATAAAAATCCAAAATGTATAACATTTAGCCTATGGCATAATTATATGTTCTAGATCATCAAAATTTCGATGTATATATAACAAATTCGTAATTACGAAAAAGGTCAGGGAGCCGAGCAATTTTTTTGACAATGCCATTAATTTTATCATTTTCATCGTAGTATTTCGTTGAATTTTTACCCCATATGTAATAGTTTTTAGCTTGTATTGAGCTCTGGATTCATTCAAGAAATATGGTGACAAAATTTGTGCCAATCATAATCACTGAACCATCCAAAGAGGATAAACAACAAAAGTCCCTAAACATGCTCATCTAGCAATATGTTATAGTCCCCTTCTTGTTTTTTGAAGAATAGATTCCCAAATGGTCTAATATAATAAGACCTTAGTAGAAACCATAAGGTATAGAACAAGAAATCATAAAAATTAATGTCCAAATTACCAAATATTAGTCTAGAGGAGTAATAGTCATTTATTTAGTCATTTTTGTTTGTGTGACTAATTATTTAGTTGTGTTTTTTACCCGACGATCAAATTAGTCATTTATTTTAGTCATTTATAGTTGTGTTGCAAAAATTAGTAGAGTTTAGTCATTTTTAGTTGATGTGATTAAACGTTTTAGTCATGTAGTCATTTATTTTCCAAATTATACTAGTGATATAAGTTGGTTTACTTCTTATCAATAAACTAATGGTGGAGTTGTTCTTATGGGTAATAATAATCATTATAAGACTATTCGAGTTGGAAGTGTCAAAATAAAAATGTTTGATGGTATAATAAGAAAATTAACTGATGTTAGAAATGCACCTAAATTAAAGAAAAATCTAATTTCTCTAGGAGTGTTGGATTCTGGTGGTCATAAGTTTACAGTCAAGGTGGAGTTTTGAAGGTATCCAAAGGTAGCTTAGTTGTAATGAAGGTGATCAATACAGGAAACCTTTACAGACTGGAAGGAAGTGTTCAAGTTAATGAATTTGCGGTGGTGTCTGAGGAGACAACTGATATCACTCATATATGGAATCAAAGTTTGGGTCATATGAGCAAAAAAAGTCTACAAGTATTATTAAACTGCAAATTACTTCCAAATATGAAATCTCTGAATTTGAAATTCTTCAAGCATTGTACATTTGGAAAATAAACTAGACATAAGTTTAAAGTAGGCAATCATGTTAATAAAGGTGTTCTTGATTATGTACACTCAGATGTATGGGGGACATCCCCTACAATTTCCTTTGGAGGAGCATCTTATTTTGTAGTATTTATAGATGATTTCTCTAGAAAGGTGTGGGTCTATGTTTTG
This sequence comes from Picea mariana, assembly GCA_032191745.1. Lineage (NCBI taxonomy): Eukaryota > Viridiplantae > Streptophyta > Pinopsida > Pinales > Pinaceae > Picea > Picea mariana. The sequence goes on along the minus strand of JASDQU010276911.1, from coordinate 7,129 downwards.
AAAATAAAAACTGATGTATTTAATACATTTAAACATTTTAGAGTTATGGTAGAAAAGAGAACATGTAGAGCACTAAAATGTTTAAGAATGAATAATAGAGGAGAGTTTACTTATTTAGAGTTTGAAAAATATTGCAAAGAGTCCGAGATCGTAAGACATAAAACCATTGTATTTACTACTCAACAAAATGGTGTTGCAGAGTGCATGAACATGAATCTTCTAGAAAGAGAAAGGAGCATGCTCAACAATGCCAATTTGTGTCAATAGTTGTGGGTAGAAGCAGTCTCAACTACTTTCTCTTTGATAAATCGATCACCATTAGTTGTAATAGATTGTAAAATCCCTGAAGAGGTATGGACAGGTCATTCCTACAATTATTGAAATTTTTAAAAAAATTGGTTGTGAAGCTTACACTCTTACTCCTAAAATTCAATGTTCTAAGTTAGATCCCAGGTCAAAGAAATATATATATGTTGGTTATGATGGTGTATAAAAGGGATATAAATTGTGGGGTCCTACTGCTCACAAAATCATTATGAGTAAAGATGTAGTCTTTTAATGAATCTTCTCTCATTAAATCATAAAATTTTGAAGTTGATTTGAAGCAGGAACAAGTACCATTGAGTCATCAAATTGAGTGGGAGACCCAACAATCTACAGATACAATGAATCAAGAAGAAGCTTCAGATGATAACGAAGTCATAGATGTTGAACATATTCAGAAGAATGAGGAAATTTCATAACCAACAACGAGAAGATCTACACGAGAAAGAAACCCCCCTAAGAGGTATACTATTTTTGTTTCATCCATTGTTTTGATAACTAATGACGGGGAGCCTTCTTATTATTAGGAAGCAATTAATGATATTGATTATGCTAAATGAAATATGGAAATGAAAGAAGAGATAGATTCCTTGTTGAAAAACAAAATTTGGACCTGGTAGAACTTCCTAAAGATAGAAAGGTTGTTGGATGTAAGTGGGTCTACAAATTAAATAAAGGTGTTGATGGTAAAATTGAAAGATATAAATCTAGACTAGTTGCAAAGGGTTACTCTCAAATGGAAGGTATATATTTCCATGAGATTTTTTCACCAGTTGTTAAGCTTGCATCTATTTGTATTGTTATGACACCAATTTATTTTCTTTATTTTGAGTTAGAGCAATTAAATGTTAAAACAACATTCTTACATGGAGATTTGGAGGAGGAGATATACAAGGAACAACCAGAGGGTTTTATACAACATTGCAAAAGAATATTAGTTTGCAAGCTCAATAAATCTTTGTATGGAATGATGTAGTCACCCATGCAATGGTACAAAAATTTTGATTCCTTCATGATGAGCCAAAATTTTACAAGAAGTGAGTATGACCATTGTGTTTACTTAAAAAGTTTCAAGAATGGAATATTTCTTATCTTGGTATTATATGTTAATGACATGCTTATTGAAAGAAAAAGTATGAGTTAAATCAACAGGTTAAAGGCTCAGATGGATAGGACTTTTGATATGAAGGATCTAGGAGAAACAAAACAAATCTTGGGCATTGAAATACACAGAGACAAAAAAATGGTAAGCTTTGGATTTCACAACAGAAGTATGTGGAGAAGATACTTATAAGATTTGGGATGAATAATGTGAAACCTGTAGATATCCATTTCACTTCCCATTTTAAGATTTCTTCAAGTTTATGTACTAGTAGTGAGGAAGAAAAGGATTATATGTCTCGTGTACCATATGATAATGCAGTAGGAAGTTTGATATATGAAATCATTTGTACCAGACTAGATATTTCACATGCAATGGGTGTTGTCAACAGGTACATGGAAAATCTAGGAAAAGAAAATTGGAATGTAGTGAAATGGGTGCTTCGGTATCTAAGAGACACAAATGATTATTGCATCATCTTTAATGGTAGTAGTGGTTATTTATGTGGTTATGTTGATTCAGATTTTGCAAGTGATTTGAACAAAAGAAGGTCTACTTCAGGTTATGTCTTTACTCTTGCAGAAGGATCTATTAGTTGAATGTCAAAGCTTCAGGAAACAGTCACTTTATCCACTATCGAGGTAGAATATGATGCTACCTCACATGACTGCAAAGAGGAAATTTGGTTGAATGGTCTTCTGGGTGAGTTTGGAAGAATGTAGAAAAGTATAATTGTATCCTGCGATATTCAAAGTGCCATTCATTTAGATACAAATCCAGTTTACCATGGCAAGACGAAACATATTGATGTTAAGTACCATTTTGTAAGACAGGTTATTGATGGAGGTGGATTAGATCTTAAAAAGGTACACACACGAGAAAACTATGCAGACATGTTTACAAGAAGAATGTTATTAGAGAAGCTACTGTGGTGTTTGGATTCTCTTGGCTTTCAAAGGAGATGATGAATTGGCCTGGGAAAGGTATAAGGTAAATTGTTGTCAAGGTAGAGATTGTTAAAATTTTGATAAAAATTAGTTAAAGAATATGTAAAACTAAATTTACTTTTGTAAGTGTTGGTTTATGAAACTGATGGAAGTTTGTATAATGAGAGGAAGTTCTTGTAACTATGTAACAGTCCAAAGATTCATATATATCTTTGAAACCTAAGATTTGTATTAGTGTGTTGTAATCCTTGAATAATAAGAGATACAAATACCTTGCCTCGTGGATGTTTCCATGACACACTGTCAAGGTTTTACCATGTAAATAATCTTGTGTGTTTTGAGTTAGTTATTTGTCTTCTTGTCATTCTTTTACAATTATATTTTAATGTTTAGGATATTGATTACCAACAATGTGTACAAGTTTCTCCCTCCAAGATTTATTTCAAGGATACAGAGGCTTATGAGTTGAACCTCTCCCTGAAGGTGCTTAAAATGGACCTCTACAATACAACACATGGAAAATCCCCAGGAATACATGGATTGCACTATGAACTCTATAAAGCAACTTGAGGTTTCACTCGGCCAATATTTTTGAAAGTTTACAAAGAAACCTTGAAAATAAATACGCTTGGAAGTATGATTAACCAAGTAAATATCATGGATATTCCCAATAGTGTTTATCTTGAGCTAATCTATAATTTGAGACCAATCACCTTGTTGATACTATTTTACAAAGTATTAACCAAAGCTATTACAAGAATATTTCAATTTATCTTCAAAATGGTTATCC
>JASDQU010276910.1:3113-14948 GCA_032191745.1 Picea mariana | reverse complement strand
AGAACATGTCGAATGATATAAGGACCGTGCCACATGGATTTAAACTCGACTTCCCCTAGTGGTTCTTTGTCTTGTTCATACAAGAGGACCAAGTCACCCTCAACATACAACCGAGGATAGATAGACTTATTGTACTGGACCTTGACATGTCATTTGTACTCCTCGGTAGTCGTAGAGGAATCTCGACGCTACTCATCGAGACTCTCTAGGTGTATAAGGTGTCACTCGAGATCGGAAGTGTCAGGTAGGAGCACGAATGCCAATTTAAGAGAAGGGATTTCACATTCAATAGGTAAAATCGACTCCACACTGTGTACTAACTGGAAAGGAAAAAATCTGGTGGAAGTATTGACCGAGGTTCAGTATGCCGAGAGTGCAGGATATAACATGATGTGTTAGTCAAATTTACTCTAACTAACAGTTTTTTGCAAAATGGTCTTGAGATACTTGTTGATGACCTCCACTTGCCCATTTTCCTAGGGATGATAAGGAGAATAATTACCATGTTTAAATACCAGCTTAGCTGCTACTTCTTCCATCATCTCATTCTGAAAGTGATTTCCATGGTCAGTGATAATCTCACTCGGGATACTGAACCGAGAGATAATATGATTAAATATGAGGAAGGCTACAATCTTCCCATCAGATTTAATTGTAGGCATGGCCTCGATCCACTTAGTAAATTAGTCTACAACCATGATAATGTGTTTATTCCCCCCATCCAAAGTTGGGTTGACATCGATGAAGTCCACCCCCCACTTGGTGAGGGGACTGATGGTAATGAATGGATGAAGAGGGGTTGTATGTGAGAACATTTTCCGAGTGAACACCTAGCAGGGGTGACACTTCTTAACTGCTTCGATATAATCCTTAAAGATAGTAAGCCAAAAATAATCGACTCACAAATTTTTTTGGGTTGTCGCAATTTCGAATAGATGACCACCACAATCCCCACTGTGGAAATCATTCAAAACAGACTCAGCTTCTACATGAGTTAAATAATGACGCAAGGTATCAACTATTCTTCCATTATACAAAGTGTCATCGACGATAGTATGTTTCTTAGCTTGGTACCTTATACGTCGTCGGTCATCTCGTGAGAGATGTTGAGGGAACTTCAAGTTATTAATATAGAGAACAATGTCTCTATACTAGGGGTCAAATGAAAAGATAAGAAAAATGTGTTCATCTACAAACAAATCAACATGGATGACGTCCTCATCTAATCGTGGAATATCAAATATTAAATCCGCAAAGACTAGGGATTTCATGGATTTCGCAGAAGTGAAATCGAGATCAATCTCTTGTAAAATGAGAATCCATTTATTATATTTTCCCCCTATGATACATCGGGTAAGGACTTATTGAAATGGATTGACATCAGGAACCACCATATTCTTACAAATTAATATATAATGATTCAAATGCTAGACTTTGGGAATGGCAACCAAAGCTAGATTTTCAACGTGAGTATAATTAAGTTCAGGACCAAGCAAAGTTTGACTAAGATAGTAAATGACATTCTCATGGAGATCATCATCCTCCTGAACCATAACCATACCAATGATATCCTCAGATGTGATGATATAAAGCAAGTAATATATACTTTAGACGGGAGGCTTCATTAGAGGCGTCAATGCCAAATCTTTCTTCAAAGCATTGAAGGACTCATGGGCTCACTCATCCCAGGTGAAAGGGGTGTCCTTCTTCAATAGGAACATGAAAAATTTAGTGATAGTAGAATAGTTCATTATAAACCTATGAATAAACTTATCTTTCCCCTATAAACCTTGAAGTTGTCTAACCATGCGCGAGGGAGGAAACCGAAGTATTGCCTCAACCTTAAGTAAATCCATCATGATCCCAATATCAGAAACTAGAAAAAATAAAAGATGACCAAACTCAACGCAAAAGATGCATTTGTTAGGGTTGAATTGGATTCTATAGTAACGACATATTTCAAAAACAAGCCGAAGGTGAATAACGTGATCCTCTCTCTTACAAGAGTGAGCAGTAAGATAACCAAGGTAAGCTTTGACTATGTGCTTAATATCATGAAAAGAGAAAGTCATGGCCCGATGAAAGGTTGCTCCTACATTTTTAAGGCCGAAAGACATATTTCAGTATGCAAAGGAACCCCAAGGGAAAATAAATTTTGTCTTTTGTTGATCCTCGAGTTTGATTTGAATTTGATTAACCCTGAAAATCCATCCATAAAGTAAAATGCCTCGCTTCCCACACACTCGTTGAGAATCTGATCGATGAAAGGTGTGGGAAAGTTGTATTTTGGACGAGCCTTGTTCAGGTCGTGGAAATACATACATACATGAATGGTTCCTTGCTTCTTATCTATAGGAATGGCATTTGATACCCATTTGGTCAAGGGAACCAGGTAGAAGAAGCCAACATTAAGAAGCCTCTCCACCTCTGTCTTTATAGTAGGGGCCTTTCGAGGGTTGATAGATTGAATACATTTCCAAATAGGCTTGGAATCTAGATAAGTTTTAATCTCATGTTCAACAATACTAGAGTCGATCCTTGGCATCTCTTCATAGGACCAAGAAAAAACATCTCGGAATTCCTTGAAGAGCTTGGTGTAGATCAAGATTTCTTATGGAAAATAATCTACACCAATATTTACATTTTCAACCTTGCCAAGTGTACGAGAGATGTCAATCTATATGGTAGGATAAATACTCACCATGTTTCCTTCAGCATAAATGTTGTGCGTATCAAGTGGAACTATGGAATGATCGACTATCTCACTCAAAATAGATCGAAAGTTGTCTTGTTCCATTCTTTCAAGCTCTAGGAGAAAATAAGATCGGTGATGCATATCATCCCAAGGTTTGTTGCAACCATTCATGTCTTTGATGATGGCTTTGTCTAAAGGAAAAGTCCCATCGATGAAATCATGTGAAAAAGACAACTAGATGGCCCACATGGGCCTAGACACGAGATCCTCCTCATCTTTCGGTGAGGGAATATGATTGTGATCGGCAGAAGAGCATCTTGATACACAATCTTTGTTGCCAATAGTGGCATGGCCATCCTAGCATGGGACTGACCTTTGCAAAATGAAGTCAGGGAAGGTAGGGTCCATGGATCATTAAAATAAGACATGCAGAAAGCAATGGACCTCCCAGTCGAGACGGGCCTACTGGACATGTCATAAATGTGATGGTTCGGTGTTGAGAAGTCGAAAGTACCCATAAGGGAAGAATACACTCTGACACCAATATTCTTAGTTGCCAGCTGATAATTCTTAATCACATGGATCGATGGTCCAAGAAATGAATTAGGACTAGAGTATGCAAAGGATAACTAATCGATCATCACAATCTTCCCTTCATGAGGAAAACAAAGAGTACAACAGATGGACGACACGACGACGATCATAGCATAAGTCCAATTGCAACCTAGTAGTAGCTTATAATCAAGAGGTCCATCAAATACCTCTACTTCCACCTCTACTATCTTCCCACCTAACTGAAATGGAAAGATAGGGATAATACCATGAGGGAAGAAGGAATGACTGTCGAAATTAGTCAAAATTTTCAATGACTTGGAAAGGCTTGGAGAACCGAGATCTTTCCAACAAACCAGGGACATCACACACATAGCAACATCTTCATCAACAATCACATGTTTGATGGTATACTTCGAATACTCCACATTGATTTGGAAAGCCACATGGTAAGGCAAGCGAGGCTTAACATCTCTGACGCCAAATTTGATCATCTTTTTGTCGTTGGGTTCCAGATCTTCTGGAGTAGAGAGTAAGGCATTCCTCTATGAACGACACGTCTGGAGTAACTCCAAAGCTAGTGTCACACAAGGGGTTTGGCCCAGGTCCTCAACAATAGAGTAGTTATGGGTGGCTCTAGCATTTGGATTATGGCTAGAGTGCTTGAGTACCCCTTTCAGAATATGAGGCAGTGGCTCTGGTTTTTCAATCTGTAAGGTCATCTCTGGAGGAGGAGGAGATTCTATACAAGGACTAGTTTGTTTAGAACTATACTCTCGATATCGAGTGGCTACATCAATTTTCGCATCAACCATATTGATACATAAACGGTATCCATCTTGCGACTGTTGGTTTTGACCTCGGCCAGCCTTATTTTTAGTGTTTAAGGAGCTTGAGGCTAAGTGTTTATTATGTGGAAATGTATTAGTCAGCACGACGGGCGAATGAACTAAAAGGCTCGCAACTTCTGCCAGTTTGGGGAACAAATGGGTAAGGTGATCATCTGTGAAAATCTTATAGGGAAACTTCACCTTAGATTTTTCTTGTTTTCCCTCTCCAACATAACTACCCATCTTCTCATTATTTTCCTTGAATGAGCATATATCAAATCTAACTGTTGAGCCTTAAAGATAGCTTCTTCCTCAATGGTAACCCTGGAAGTAGCAACTTCCTTCAAGATAGGAGCGTGAAAATACTTAAGAAACCATTCTAAAAGAAAGGATGAGGGTATAGGGGTCTTAATCAACCTCTTCTATGTATGCCACTCCTGGATATGGCCCGAGATATGACTGGCAGTATCATGGCGTAAAGTTGCAACAATTTTAAACAAGCATCATAAAAAATGGGAAACTACAAGTGGTTAAGAAATACCATCACCAACTGAATAAAAGTCCCATGTGCCCCCCTAGGTATCTCAATATACCATTCCATATCAACTTTGATAAGGGTGCATTGAAATAATATCAAACGAATAGAATCGTCATTAAGGGAGTTTGTTGAGCACTAAAGGTGAAAGGTAGTGACGTGATCACCAAGATCCTTTCCATTCTAACCCTCAAACTTTGGGATGTCCAAAGGAAGTTTGGTGGAGATCAGGGGCCATGTAGGATCGTGACTCACGGGTTCATTCATTAACTTAGCCAAATCTGACGGATTAAGCATGGCGAGAAAAGGGAGACAGGGTTGTGACATCTAGCCCCAACCTCCCGGGAAAGATTGTTCTTGCGGATTTGTAGGCCATCCATGGTTCTAGTAAACACCATGGCCCTGTCCGGCATTATAAGGCCCTCCTCTAGGCTGATTCATATAAGATTGGTTCGGCATCATTCTAGCTGGAATGATGTTGAACCAATCTTATATGAATCAGCCTGGAGGAGGGTTGAGGGTTATAGAAATTGCCCCCAGTCGGATTAGATCCAGGTTGGCAATTTCCCAAAGTGTGAAACTGACCTACTCGAGGTTGGAAATCGAAATATAGAGGTGGATTCATCATGCCAAAAGTATTGGTCATAATTTGCGCTGAGGAGGTAGGATTGTAGGAAAGAACTTGAGTTGAAGCTTGTTCGCCAGGTTGTTTATTCCACCCAGAGGTAGGAGGATTGGACCCAAGGTTAAAAGTAGGCATACCTCCCATATTAGGATTTGTTTGATGGCTTTGATATTTACCAAATGAAAAAGGAGTGTAGGGAGGTGTACTACCCCCAAGCCCAATGCTAGTATAAGGGCCAACAGTTGGGATGGAGTTTGAAAACTACAAGGTGAAGTTAGGCATACCATAAGGAAATGGACTAGAATCCATGGGGATGGACTGAACATTGTAGCTTGGTGAGTGGACAAGATACCCAAAGGGGTTCGAAGTGGTAGCGTGAGCATTAAATATAGGTCAGTCCATAGTAATGATAGGTACCTTTGGAAAAACGACCATAGAGGTTGTAGGAGTTGAATGGGTGCCATTAACTATAGTGGGTATGGGACTCGAAGGGCTCCCATAATTCTGAAGACCAGGTTCAATACTCATCATTGTAGAATCACAATTGTTAATGGTGGATGTGTTTTTACCATGTATAATGACTCTAAACCTTTTAGAATACAAGGACATGAAATCCAATGGTAACTATAACAGGAGACAATACCGTTGGGGAGGGTGGTCTGACTCCACGATGACTTAAGACTCTAAAGATAAAAAATATATCGTAAGGCCAACTAGTAAGCAAAGATCACACCAAAATTCAAACAACCAATATGCATGCAAATAGCTTAAAGTGGTTGAGTGGCCTCTCTCCCTAAAGAAGGTATTTCTCACCCAAGAGGGGCCTAAGACTCCCTGCTAAATATCAAAGGTAACATAATCAGTTATAAGGGCCCACATGGTCTTAACAACCAATCGGTTGGATCCCATCGGAGAGGTAATACTCCATAAAGGTTGTGTGTTGTATGACCCCTATCTGACCTAGGGTACCTATAGAATAACCCCTGTAAGTAACCTATGAGACACCTAAGTCAAGCAACTAATAAACCATTGTATAACTGATGCACAAGAGAGCAGTCGTAAGTTAGGTTTGCCATATGGGCAGGGTAGAAAATCCTGAAACCTTGAAATCACCGCCTCTCATGGAGGTAAAGGAACTAACAAGATCCCGAGAAATATCTCTGACACTAGGAAGGTATCAGGCGATATCCCTTCAATCGAATTCACGTGACCTAATGATTAAATCTAATGTGAGTGGAGCCTCCTGATATTACCAATTATAACATGGATTTCCCCACTGCTTGACTTAGACACATATGTTGATTTAATTTCCTTAGATAATTTTACTCACAAAATCCTATTCCAAGCCACTAAATCCTAGGCTAGTTTGTGCACCCAAGAAAATAAAAGCATTACTAATAAATTTTAAGTTATGACATTGATTTTATGGTCATGATTACTCAAAAAGGTATGGTGATAAAACTCATGGTGTTATGACTCTGCAACAAAAGTAAATATGAAAATAATGCAAAGTCCTAACTTTAACTTTTAATGTATGGTATGCTCCTAAAAGTGATGCAATTTTCAAACTCAACTCTGCAATTCAAAATTAAAAATGAAATATTTCATTGTATGCGCTAATATAATGATAAAAACTCAAAAGACAAAAATGCCAAGAAATGAAAAATGCCTATCTTTTTTTTATTTTCAATATATCGAAACTGAAAATGCATGCACTAAAAAGTAACTTGATATATATCCCTACTATGGATAAAAAAGAGATAACTCAAGAAGGATATAAAGAAACGAAACACCCAACCCAATGTACAAGGACAATAAAAATGAAAATATGAAGAGAAAAACTTTGCCAAAAAATTCAACCAAAAGTGGGTTTCCTGTCATCCCAAAGGCACTCAACATGAACTACAGGGACCTAAGAAGGTTCAAAAAGCATCAAATCCCACCCAGCAAACACCAGACCAAACAAACAGGCAAGGAAAAATGGTGTACGCAACCGTTTTGGCAAGAAAAGCGTATATACGCAGCTTGCAGTGAGATAGCTTGCGTGTATACGTGACTGTCAAGGGAAAAGGCACGTATATTCTTTGAAACAAGGTCAGACAATGGAGAAAGGCTGAAAACGCAGATCCAGAGTGAACAATAGATTTCAAGCAATGATACGATAAGAACCACAATAGAAACGAGAGTAATCTAAGGAGAAAAGTAATTCGAACCCTAAGAAAGAATATTTTTTCCTAGTATGGTCCTCAATTATGTTACAAGGAAAATCTCTCTATGGCTAGGGTGAACCACAAGAAACAGGTATGATTGCATAAATCGACTCAATTTCAGCATATTCTATATAAATTAATGTGCGAGAGAGATAAGAAAGAGGCCTACCTTGTCCAAACGTTTGATAATGACCATTGTTGAGCACTTCAACCCAAAGCTTTATACCTGCAACGAGTTTCCAATAAACAAGAAGAAAAAGAATCTAGTGATAATATAAAAGGTTAGCACATTAGATAGCATAATCCATTAATATACAAAATAAACATGCCCATGGATAATGATTCATAGATTTGCATGATATCAATTAGACGGGAAAGGAGTATTTCTATTAATAAATGATTAGGAGAAGTGAAAATATTACAGACTTCCGTGTTGGCACGTTTCATAACCAAGAAACTGAGTTCCTTCCAATTGGGCCTGCACCACTTCAATCCTCCACCAAAGGCAAGCTTATGTAAGGGAGACAAAGAGGTTCTCCATCAATAAGGGAAGATATTTGGGGCCGAACACTATGTTCAGACTTAAAATACAAAGGGATGTAGACTCAATATGAGGTAAATAATTCCTCCAGAGTAACTCTGCTCTCAAAGTTGAATTTTCTCCTCTCTTCCATAGCTCGGAATTGACTTCTTTATAACCTTAAAAATGCAAATGAAGGGCCGAGTCAGAACGTTTCCAGTATATGGAAGGCCAAGGATCAAAGATCTCTTGTCATGACATGGAAACCCGACATTTACTTTTGATTTTCTAGCACAAATCTCGATGTATGTGGGTTGTAGTGGAGTAGCCAGGATATACGATTGTTGTATAGCTTGCAAGGTGCGTACAAGTCGAAAAATATTTATTTTTGTCTCTGGATTGATAAATCAGGGAAAGTAAGTGTGCATCGGGGAATGGAATAAGGCCCTCTCTGCAAGATTGCATGGGGTGAGGCAAATTTTTCTCTAACAGGCGGGGGATCGCTAGAAATTGTTGGTAATTTAATTCCAATAATGTGTGATTGCTAGAAATTGCTATGGATGGAAATATCAATGTAGAAATGATATTCAAACATACTATTTTTAATTTATTCCTAAATTAATTTAATAAATTTAATTTTAAATTAATTTTATTATATATAGTATGTTTTACAATTTAATATTGAAAAAAGTGTAAATTATATATATAATTATATACATTTTTATATTATTTTTGGAGATATTTTATGTTTAATTTTTCCTAAAATTAGGTGAGAAGTTATTGGGTTTGCATAATTGAGTGACTAAATTTCTATAATCCTATTGTCTCGAATCCTAGTGTCTCACTAATTTTTCAACATGCTAAATACATGTATGCATTCAAAAATACAATTTAAACAACATAAAATTGTGATTCCTTCCAAATTTATGTCCCCATATTCGGACAAAAACTAACCAAAAAATACAACTCATAAACTCAATATCAACATCATCATATAATAAATCATTATAAATTTTATACAAAATTAAAAATATAATGGTAATTAAAATTTTAAAAATCTAACTAATATATATAGACAAATATTTTTATCTTTATTAATAATTATTAACTCACAATAAATTTTATATAAAATTAAAAATTACTAATAAATTAAAAAAAATCTAAATAATATTTAATCACAAACTTGTGTGTATATGAGATGACATTATTAAAAACAATCTATATCTTATTAGTACATGCCCTTTGGGCTGTCGGGAGTCATTGTAATCGATTTTCCTATTTGTGCACAAAGATCGATGAAAAAAACATTTTACCCAAAGTTTTTACAAATCCATACCATTTTATCTGGAAAAATTCATTTATATTTTATGTTTTGATCTTTGAGGTTTTATTTGGCCTCTTCCAGAGAAAAAATCCCATATATTAGACCAAAACAGTAGTTTAAAATATAGGTTGACTAGTAATTTAATAGTTGGATATCAAGTAATACTAGATATTAATCTAGCATTACTTCATAGCATTAAATGTTTTCTTGGTTTTTCCATTCTCCATATGTTTTTTTTTAAAGTCCCTTTTTCCATATCGTTTTTTTGTCAACTCCCATTATGATATTGATGTTGGGATATGGATGTCGTGTCCAACAGCAACTTTCTCTCAGCAGTTCACTGTCAACTCCCTAAGCTCGAGGTTGTTGAGCTTCCACCTACTCGACCATGGAAACTGTGTTTTCATATACTTTTAAAGAATACAGACCTTACCTTATATACCTTCTACCTCCTTATAGGCATGTTGCAGAACAAGTCAGGTTGTTGGCTCTTGCAGGTCCATCGTTGCTCTAGGTGCTATCCATAGAATCAAGTGAGGTGAAATTGCATATACTAAGTGTGCATTGCAAGTGCTAAATGAATTGAAATTAATTGAAATTGTGTATACTTACTGTGCATTGCAAGCCCTCGAAATAATATTTTTCTATCGGGCAGGGTAGGAGGGCCGTGGAGCTGGGAAGGAGGGTCGTGGAGCTAGGTGGTGGTAAAGAAAGAGCCATAGGTCATATCGTGTGATATGATACTGAATACTCAAATCAGAATGCATTCTTATGCCAGCTGCGACTTTCACTTTCTCGCCCGTTCAGCTTAGTTGTGTGGATTAGTAGCTTGACCTGGACGATCCCTCACACGTGACCCTGGAGCTCCATTGAAAACATCTCCAATAGTTGCTTTGTCAGCATCACCCATGTCTTGCAAAAGATTTCCCAAAATGTTGTTTTGTTACTCCTTGTCCAACAATAAACTACAGAACTTCTCGATCACAAGTAGTTTTCCTATGAATACAAAATCACTCAATTTATCGATGAAGGGAATTTTTGGTAAATACAAAGTCCATGAGACTAAGACTAGAATTAATCCATTCTTGGGTCTCCCTTTGAGAGAAACTGGAACTACTGCTATCGAATTATTTGTCTATGCTGCTACTGAGACTCGACCAGTTACTGGATTTGGTGTTAAGTAAAAAAGGTATACTACCTTTAGCATTCACTGCGGATGTTATTCCTATTCTTGGTAAATTGTACTGCCTGAGCTTTGCAGTGGGATATGAGCGCCCAGTTCTTACAATTCCAGAGTTAGAACCTATTCCAAAGCTGACAACAATTCCAGTTGTTTACTGCTTGGTTTAATAAGTAGCAATTCCTATAGAGACTGGAATAATACCTCTCTAAGTCTAAGAGCAGAAAACCCTTAGTAGCATATACTCTCATGAGGAAGACTGAGAATTGATTGAGACTTCGCAGGCAGTGTTACAGGGAACAAAGATCTATACCAAAACCCTTGCTATAAAGAGAATTGTTAATCTGTGGCTTGCTCCAACCCTGCTTGCTCGAACAGATGGAAAGTAATTTCACACATGTCCAGTCTCTGCATCGATGAAGACGCTAGGGAATGAATTATATTAACACGTCTAATTTGTGCATGGAGCATGGAGCCTATTTCGGCAACGGTTTCAAAGAAGGTAGTGGTTTCAAACAATGTGGAATAAATACATAACGACTTCGGTCAAAACTTAGGCATGTATGATGCCTGTTTGATCTAGGCGCATATAATATTTTTAACACGTCTAATTTGTGCATGGAGAATGGCGCCTGTTTCTGCAGCGGTTTGGAACAATGTGGAATAAATACACAGTGGTTTCGGTCAAAACCTGGGCACGTCTAATGCCTGTTTGATCTAGGTGCATATAATCTTTGAGGCCAGTTGGTTTAGCTTCTTCAGTCATTTAACCATAAAGGAAGGAGTTAGCCTATGTTGTAGTCAAACGATCATGAAAGATCAAATTTATTATGCAAAGAAATCCTAGTCTCATCGATAATCCCCATAGTTACATTTCAATTGCAAAAAAAATTTCGCTTGCCATATCTACTTTATAATTACGAACAAGGATATATGAAAGGATTTAGCCAAATTGATTATCTTGCGGTTCATGAGACTTTAATTTTGCAATAAAATGCTTATGTTCGAAGTTAGTCATTGCAAAGTATTTATTTCATTATTTTTTAAGTTAGACATGGAAAGTATTCCTTTAGAGTGGTTATGTTTTAAGTTAGTAATTGCAAAGTGTTTATTTCTTTAATTTTTAAGTTAGACATGGAAAGTATTCCTTTAGAGTTATGCCTCATTTCCAACCTCTTGCATGGTTACTTCTTCATTGGCATTAACAATTCTTGTCAGCAAACATTTCCTGTCAACTAACTCGACCCTTGCACACCGTGATTGCAGATTATAAAAACTTTACAAAGTTAAAAAAAAACTGGTTTAATACAACATGATTACTGGGAAGGATCAATCCACTATATGTAAGCCACAAAGACATAACA
>JASDQU010276906.1:0-14948 GCA_032191745.1 Picea mariana | reverse complement strand
TTATATGCAGCAGCCATAGGGGTATGAGGTCAAAGGGAAGGATAGTTTGGTATGTAGGTTGAAGAAGAGATTATATGGCCTAAAGAAAGCTCCAAGGCAATGGTATCTGAAGTTTGACAGGTTTATGACAGAACATGGTTATAGTAAATGTTATTCTAATCACCGTGTTTATTTTAAAAAGCTAGAAAATGGAATCTTTATTATCTTGCTATTGTATGTAGATGACATGCTTGTTGCAAGGTCTAATATGAAGGATATAAATGTGCTCAAGAAGAAATTAGCCAATTCATTTGTGATGAAGGATTTGGGTGCTACAAAGAAAATCCTTGGTATGAGAATAACAAGAGACAGGGAAAATCTCAAACTGACATTGTCTCAGGGTGAGTACATAGAGAAGGTGTTGGACAGGTTTAGAATGCAGAATGCAAAACCAGTTAGTACACCTTTGGCCAGCCATTTAAAATTAACTAAGGAAATGTGTCCCAAGATACAGGAGGAGATAGAATACATGTCCAGGGTCCCTTATTCATCAGCAGTTGGAAGCTCGATGTATGCAATGGTTTACACAAGACCAGATATTGCACATGCAGTGGGAGTTGTGAGCAGGTACATGAACAATCCAGGTAAAGAACATTGGGAGGCAATAAAGTGGATTCTCAAGTGTTTGAGAAGTACTGCTACTCATGCATTATGTTTTGGAGGTTCAGACACTTTTCTATAAGGATATGTTGATTCAGATATGGTAGGTGATAAAGACAGCAGGAGGAGCACCACAGGGTATGTTTTTACTATAGGTGGAACAGCAGTAAGTTGGATTTAGAAACTTCAAAAGGTTGTTTCACTTTCAACAATAGAGGTAGAGTATGTTGTTGCTACAGAAGCTAGTAAAGAGATGATTTGGTTACACAGGTTTATGGAGGAATTGGGAAAGAAGTAGGAGAATAGCAGGTTGTACTGTGACAGTGAGAGTGCAATTCATCTTACAAAGAACTCATCCTTCCATTTGAATATTAAGCATATACAATTGAGGTACTGCTTCATACGATCCGCCTTGGAAGATGGACATTTGAAGTTGGAAAAGATACACACTAGCCAATATGCTGTAGAGGGAGTAACCAGAGAGAAACTGAGTTCCTACTCAGTTTTAGTTGGTTTTCAAGAATGAATATGAAGATGAGAAATTTTCCAAGTCCAAGAAGGTTCAGAGTCTAGCATATACAGCAGCGGTGGAGTTATTGAGATCAGTCTCCAAGTGGGAGATTGTTGGTTGTGGATCCTGATTATGTTCTTGATTCATAGGTCCTTTCTTTCAGCCATGTTTATACCCCAGAAGTACGTACACTCTTCCATGCGGGGGACTACAGAGGGGGGGTACCCCCTTTACGGGGTCCGTGGGGGCTATCCCCTCGGCTAGGGGGTCTGGGGGAAAGCGAGGGTTCGAGGGCGAAGCCCCCAAAGGAAAAATTTCCTTGTAAATGTATATTGTAATTTCATTATAAATCTAGACCGTTCATTACAAGGTCATAGATCTAACGGTAGAAATTATGTTACGGTTTTTTTCCCTAGAAGGAAACCCTCTGTTATGAGGGAAATGTATTACGACTATGAATAATTGTGAGTATTGTATTCTAAGTGATGAGACTGTGAGAGAAAGAAGAGGAAGTTACAACGGGTTTTGTTGTAGTTCATAACCCTTCATTTGCTAGATAATAATAAAGGAAGGAGCTAGCAATTTCTCTGGTGGATGTAGCCCACACTGGGTGAACCACGTATATCTGTGTCTCTATTGTATTGTGTATATTTTGTGTTTTGTTTCCACATTAGTTTTATTTTATTTCTCCACAGTCTTGTTTTTCTAACAAAGATCCCCTTAGACACAAACATTTTATTAAGGATGTGGGATTTAAGAGACTCATCCCTTGCATTATGTTTCAGTCTATTCTTCTTTTTGTGCATGTATTCCTATAAACCTGCCATCTCATTTTGGCTTCATGTACGGGATCACCATTAATAAAATCTCAAGAAAAAAGTTTCATGGCATGTTCATTGTAACTGTGTGTTGTATAGCTTATGATACTGAAGTGATTTTCTCTGAATGTATGAACAGTTCTTGTCATTTTTTCATATGTTTAATGATATGCATGTTGGATCATGTTGTCATTGATGCCAATGGTTTGATTGATTGATGTCATTGATTGATGTTAAGTGATTGATTGATGTCAAAGGACTGATTGATTGATGATTGATGTAATATAGTATGTATTGTCCTTGATGAGAATGCAGAGATGAAGATGGATCAATGAGTTGTCATTGATATGATGAAGATGGATCAATGAGTTGTCATTGATACATGATGAATATGGATCGATGTGGTTTCATTGGTATATGATGCATTGTTGAAAAAATGTATAGATGACTCATTATTGTCTTATCATGATTGATAAGGTGCACAAATGGATGAACTCCAAAGTGGTTCCCTTATGGTGAAAGCCCTCACAGGAAGACGCTTTGCGGATTGAGTTATGCTAGAAGAATGTTTGGACTACCCATTCTCTCATTATTTTCTTATCATTATTGATAAGTTGCACAAATGGATGAACTCCAAAGTGGTCCCCTTATGGTGAAATCCCTCACAGGAAGGCACTTTGCAGATTGAGTTATCCTAGAAGAACGGTTGGAGGACCCATGCTTGTATGTGGAATAATGAGATGAAGGACAATGAATTTGTCAAGGAAACTATCCTAGATGTATATTTCTTGTCATGCCATTTCCGGTGGTATGTAGAATGTCACATAACTCCTCACGATTAGAGAGCTATGGCCATGAGAAGTTGGAGACCCTAGGTTTGGGTAATGGACCCAAGTTTGTTTGATGGATAACGGTATGAGTTATGATATATTTTCAGACAATAATATTCTATATGGATATTACATGTCATGCCATTTCTAGTGGTATGTGGAACGTCACATAACTCGTCACGGTTTGAGAGTTATGGCCTTACGAAGTTGGAGGACCCTCACATGTCATCTAGAAGCCCCAAAAGGTCAAAGTAGTCAAAGTGGTTTAAGGATTTGTAAAAGCTAAATAATAAAGTGAAGTGATGAGTGTACTGTAATTAAATGTGAATACAAAATAAATTATTTAAATAATAAATTTAATGGATAAATTAGAATTGGGTTAACCCTAAAATAAGGAAAGTGGGGCCAATTGACCTAGAAGATGTTTTTAAGAACGCTACTTGGAGAGTATAAATAAGAGGCAAGGCTCTCTCATTTTAATCACACTTGAGAATATTGAATATCTATATGTGTCTGAGGTAACCAAGGATATCTAAGCCGAAATTTTGAGGAAAGGTGAAGAAAAGAAGGCTGAAATGCAAGGAAGGATAAATTCCTTTGATGGTGCTTTCTAAGGTATGTTATTTACAAGTCATCTCACCATTTTTGCTATAATTTTTTTTCTATAATGATTCAGACCATGAAATTTCTATGAGATTGAGAAAACATACCCAAGTATCTGTGGTAAAAAATTCATCTTGTGGGTCGTTTTATTTTGGGAGTTACACTCCATGGAAAATAGGGTTTGTGGCTAGTCCTGAAACTAATCAAAAACAACTGTTTCGGGTAAAAACGTCATAAATTATTCATAAAAGATCCAAATTCAATGAGACAAAATGTGCTGGTTTGGGTACAATATTTATTATGTTGTGTAAAATTTTCATATAAATTCAATAAATATTGTGTGTGTACCATGCTCTACAAGGTCTCTCTCTAGAATAAGCCAGAATTTAGAAAGGTATGCCATTTTTCCTATAACGCATTTTCCGAGAGGTTCCAAGTAGTGCCACCTGGAGGAATTGTATAAAACACATTGAATAACATTGTGTATCAGTTTCATATCTTTATTCATTACGGGTACAAAGTTATGATTATTTCAAGTTGGGGTTGTTGACTAATCCAAAACTAGTCATGGTTGAGACAAGCAGTTGATGAGTTGGCACATACATGAGGTTTATAGTTGATGATGTTGGTACATATTGATGAGTCATTGTTGATGATTATTTGACACATGATTGGTATATACTTGGTACATGGTTGGATGCACTTGTTTATGGTACAGGTTGATTACAGGTTGTTTGGCACAGGTTGGTGCATGGTTGATGCACTTGTTTATGTTGGCCGATTGATAGTTGTTGAGGATTGTTGCCTCATATCAATTGGTTTTGGGAATGTAAGATGATTATTTCATATAGATTTGGTGCTCTTGTAGATTTTTACTCTATTCAGTTGTTGCTGAAAAACCCACGGATTGAAGTCCATAATAAAAAGAAAAATTGTACATACATATTGTGTTCTTTTTGTTCCTTGTGAAGATGATTTGTTGATGATATGTTTCTGATATGTTTCTGATATGTATTCATATCTAACTGATTATAAATGACAGCAATGAGTAATGAGCAAATTTTGAATGTTAACTAAGGAGTTTTTGTGTAAGAGGGAAGTTTTGGAAAAAAGATCCCCACACTCATTCACCCCCCCTCTAAGTGTGGTAGGTGTGTCCAACAATGCAGAGGGTACCTCCATGGATTTAAATATCTAAAAATGTTTATTATTTGATGCATGATTTAATTATCTAATACAATTGTCATAATTGTTGAATTCTTAATTTCTCAATATGTTGTTCTTTCCATAGACTATGAGATTCACCTTAAATATGCGTCAAATGTTTATTTTGTATTTCTTCTAAATCCATCAAATTTCCATCCTTCAACTCAATTATTTGAAACACTCATGGAAAAATTCCTCTTGGGGTTGAAGGTTTTAATATTTGGACTACGACTGTTTGAGGGTCAAGATTTCTATAAGAGAGAGAGAAAAACTTACCCACATTTTTGCATAACTTATACTATTACAAGCATGGATTTAAGGCTCACCTTGAGTCTTATCTCCCAAGAAGTCTCAACATCGTTCCATTGACAGCCTAGAACATCTCGAGGGACAATGTATGAAATTGCGTTATTTTTTAGGAACAAAATTTGAAGACATATTTCCCTGGGGATATGAAATTTCAAGCTCTGATACTCGAAGGTGAACAAGTTCAAACACCTGGCTATTGATTATTTGACCTGGAGACTCCATGGAGAAAATAAATCGTGTATAAAATAAGATACACTACAATTAACCCAGATCCTGAACGTACTCTAGTATACTCAAATCTAGAGAAGCTCATGACCTAGAGAAATATGAGAGAACATCAAATCTCTCCATATTCACGTAACCATAGTTTGGAAACATTGCCTTTTCTTTTTTGTGGAGGAAGAAAATATTTTGAGTTAATTGATATACCTATTGATTCTACTTCTCCTACCAAGATACCTCTCGAACCCATAATAGATCTACAAAATTCTCCCCTAGGATTTTGTCAAGCAGTGAGCTCTACTTTTAAACCCTTTCTGAAAAACCATGTTAACCCTCCATCTGTTGAATCCCATAACCATATTCTGCAAAGTATTATGGATAACATTGGAGGAGTAATATATAAATGAAATCGACCTCCCCCCCCACCTTTAAACCCTTGGTTCAATACCATATTTGTATAATTGAAGCTCCCTATGAACGTTCATGAACTCCCTAAAAATTCTTTGAATCTCTTGCCCAAATACAATGGAAAACCAACTCTATCTACTGAAGAACACATGCCTACCTTCTGAGATTTTACTGATAACCTTTTCCTGGAACATGAAGATGTATTCATGAGAGTGTTTGTTCAGACCTTAGAGGGAAATGTCTGAAAATGGTTTCGAGAGATTCCTATAGATTCAATAGATAGCTTGTAGGTTTTTGAGTCTACATTTATGAAAAAATGGAGGAAAAAGAGAGAGAGCCTATATTACCTAACCGAATTTGGTTCTCTAAAAAATAAATCAAATGAATCTATTGTTGAATTTAACAAATTGCACAACAATATTCCTAGAGACATAATGTCCTTACAGCAAGTTGCTAAGGTCACACATGTTGGTGATTTTGACGCAGACTTTTCCATGGTATTAAGATAAAGGAGGTGTTGGTTGTGGAGCCTTATTATCCTCTTGATTCAAAGGTCTTTTACATTCAGCCGTGTTTATACCCCATGAAGTATTTAAACCCCAGAAGTATGTACACTCTTCCACGTGGGGGAGTGCAGATGGGGGGTACCCCCTCTGCGGGGTCCGGGGGGGCTATCCCTCTGAATGGGGGGTCTGGGGGCAAGCAGGGGTTCGGGGGCGAAGCCCTTGAAGGAAAAATTGCCTTGTAAATGTATATTGTAATTTCATTGTAAATCTGGACCGTTCATTATAAGGTTGCAGATCTAACGATAGAGATTATGTTAGGGGTTTTTGCCCTAGAAGGAAACCCTCTTTTCTGAGGGAAATGTATTGCGGCTATGGTTGATGGTGAGTATTGTCTTCCGAGAGAGGATACTATGAGAGAAAGAAGAGGAAGTTACAACAGGTTTTTTTGTAGGTTGTATCCCTTCATTTGCTAGATAATAATAAAGGAAGGACTTGGCAATTTCTCTGGTGGACGTAGCCCACAGTGGGTGAACCACGTAAATCTGTGTCTCTTGTATTGTGTATCTTCTATGTTTTGTTTCCACGTTTGTTTTATTTTATTGCTCTGCGGTCCTGTTTTTCTAATAGTAGGGATCCAAGTCTACTGATAATGCAAGATGACACAATAAATATTGAAGGGAATATGATTTCATAGGGTAAAATGAAACAAAAACTAGATCAAATAGAAATAAAGAAGGTTAAAGAATATTGTGGTCCTTCTTATCCAATCAAAGATTCTTCTGAAGCCAGAATGGTTGAGATGTCTAGAATAATCAAAGTCATAGTTTCCTATCTGTGCATTGAGTCGAAACTCCCTATTTGTTCTCTTCTTTCGGTGCACCTGATCAACTTCTTTGTGTGCAACATGTATCTCTTTCTCTTGGGTGCAATGGTTAATCATTCCTCCCAACATATTCAAAGCAGACTCATCTTTCATTAACTCTAAACAACTTTTTTGAAAAATATTAAAAGTGATTACCTTGTCAACTTGCCTTTTTGAATGGTCATGGACTAGTATCATATCATACAATGGTGGACTATCATAAAAAGGTGGCGTGGTCGAAGTTGATGTTATCCATTCTTCTCCTATTACTTCCTTCCTTTCTTTCCTATGCATCTCTTTTTCCTTTATAGTGTCAAACAACATTTGAGGCTCTACTACTTTCCTTACCCACTGGTGGATCCTATTTCCTTGATGTATCGCATCTACTCTAGTTCTGGTTCCTCTACATGTAACTGTTGTTATTTTAGGTTGTTCATCACGCACCTTTGTTGCTATCATCTGTACATTAGTGTTCCTCTTTTCTTTCCATTTCACGATTAATTGTGGAAAATCCTTCATCACATGGTCTAGTTATATGAAATACCTACATTTTGTGCAGGGATTCAGGAAGTCTCACGCTAAATGTCCAGGATGGTTACAGTTATAACATATAACAAGTCATCTACCTTTGTTGAATCATCCTCTTCCACGACCTTTGAACTCTCCTCCTCCTACTTGATTATGACCTCTTGAAGTGTTATACTATGATGCTCCTCCTTCAGATTCTTCTCCCTAGACTTTATATGCATCTATTGTACACTCACTAATCAAATAAAATGTGCAAAAATCCTTCTCTTCATGTCAAATAGAGTTGTACAATTTACAAAACACATATCTCATATTACTCTAGAACTTTTGCATCAATGAGAAATTATGAGGGTGGTGACCCATCATATTACAAATATCACACCATAACCCTAATGGATTCAAAGCTCTTGTATTCAAATACTGCTAAAATGTTGGGAATTAATTCTTATGACATCCTTCTATTCTACACATTATACACCAGACTTCCTCGCATTTTTCATTTCCTTTCATAAGATCATGCAACTGAATAGTTAGCGCTGCTAGCTGCGACTGCACTTGATCCATCCCTACACCATTTTCTCTTACCAGGGATGCTTCTAATTTCATATCAATTTCTAAGGCTTCTAACTGCGAAATGATGTAATGTTTCATCAAAGGGAAGTGCATATGCAACAACAATTCTGCAATAAACCATTATTTGTGTTGTTCATCTAGAATTTGGAATGTCAACCGATCCTTTAGTATCTTAAATCTTTGATCGTAGTCCCACATTTATTCATTCACTATCTTCTTGATCTCCTTCAACTTTTTAATTCATTGTGATTCAAACTTAGGTTTCTGAAACTCTTTCAATAGAGCTTGTCTTACCTCTACCAATGTTCTATTTTGTCACATAGATGTCATCGTATGATATTTCATATACCATAATAATACAAGATCTATAAATGTTGTTTCCAAGTTCCAGATCTTTGCATCATCATCTTGGACATTCGTCAGATTCCATATTGTCTCACAAATGAACAAATATTGTTTTGGATCCTCTGTCCCTGCTCCATGGAAGATAAGAATTATTAAAGTAGGATCTACTCCTGCCATTTTGTTCTGCATGATATTCTTTCCTGATAACACTAATTGATTCTGAATTGGCGTAGTACTTCCACTACTATGACTATTTTTACTTCCTTCACTAACTATAACTGACAAATATTGATATCTTACCTTAGTTCTTGGCGATGCACATGGGGTTGTGGGTTTGACGTAGAGTCTAATATAAGTGGGATATTCTTCTATCGGACTAATATGATAGAATTTTTCTTCTATGTGCAGACTTCCTTCGATATGGAGTATCACACCAGTGTCTCTTTCCTCAATCTCACTGTGCTTCCCCTCTCTCTCAGTCATAGTCCTTTTCTTATTTGATATAAATCTCTTATCACTACGCAATACTCCAATTTCTTTGTTCGTCACACACTCTTATTCTCTCGACATCCTCAGCCCATCTGTTCCTCATTCCTTCTCTTCATCCATGTTTATGCTCATACCATCCCCTTGTCAACCCCCGGTCCCCCTACATGCGCAAATACACTTAGCAATCAAATTCCATTTTCATAACTCCCTTGTCACATAATAACATCTTAATCCAATTATATAGTGACTTCAGGTATGTTCCACACGGTCCCTTAAAGAATTCCCTTTTAGAAGCACTATACGACCGAGTATAATCTATGTAAAATTTAGTAATGTAACCTCCCAAAACACTTTCCATTTAGTAATATTTTGCACGTGATACCCAATTGCTTGTAGTATTGACCTGCCTAGTTAACTCAATAGTCCAATTTCTCATAACAACCCGACTACAAAATCTTTTGATCTGTTCGATTAATGTTTGGATCCACTCTGCTAAAATATTCAAAAAGTCAGCGAAGAAAATTTCATGCAAATATGTAAACACATACCTTTGGAGTCATTTCTATGCATTGATCTGTGGATTCTTTTTCTGATCTACAACAAACTCTATCTCTTTCATGTCCAAACATTTTCCAATATCCTCCTTAGTAGGCCTCCACATTCCCTTCATTTTCAAATCTTGGTCCCGACAACAGAACCATTTGTTGGTGTGCAGTGGTGAGAACCCAGGTTCAACAATAATTTACCAACAAATCCCAAAATACTGTCTCTTTCGGCATCATACACAAACAGGTGAAATCTCACCCAAGGTATCTATGGGGACTGTAGGAACCATGCTTCTGCAGTCATGAAGGAAATGGAGACCGTTCTAACATTCATTCTTACTTAACATTCACTCAAAATACCCTATGTGTGGAATCATGATATCATAATAACATATGACAGATTCAACTTACTTAACCATTTAACCTATGTTCATAACCATCAGATACATATTCATATTAACCATTAAGCATCTATTACATGTGCACAACAAAAAAATTAAACCAACACATCATAACAACACACACACATCAGAACACAGACATTTAACGTGGTTAAACCCAACTGGGATACATCCACAATGACTGACTTCTTATATGATTCATTCATGGTCAATCCTTATAATAGGTGCACACTACGCTCAAATAAGATACATCAGTTCTATCACAAAATGACCTAGTCATTTGTGCATATAGTGCGCACTTAGCTCATTCTCCAATCATACTCCTGAACTTTACTCATATCATTCGCTCATACTCTCAGTCTATGATTTCACTCATAGCTTAGTGTTATCTCTCCTTGACTGAATCACTCTCTTCTACCCAAAACCCATTACATATTTATACATTACTACTAGGGATTAGCCCATTACAAAATGGACCAAATGGTCTAACTACTACCAAGTACTTCCCTTCTTTTGTGCATTGGCTCCTGAATATGTGCTAAATGTCTTTCACTCATCTTGCTTCTTTGTTTTTTTCGTACGGTTTTCTCCTACGCGACTCCCAAAACTTACCCAAAATTTCCTTCTCCAAGACCTTGTAGAGTGGAAATTAAGGTTGTAACACATACCCTTGTGTATTCTTATCTATGCTTGGTAAGAACATTTACTTACATGTTTTGTTTAGGAGACTTATGTTACTTCTACAGTCACATGCCATGTGCCCATAGTTATTTCACTTATATCATTCAATATCGTAATCAATTAGAGGAGAAAATGAATTGTAGTTTATATTATAAAACCCATGAGAACTTATGGTTTTGTTGCTCACATAATCATCCTTTGAGGTCTTGTAAGGACCTCTGTTTATGTTTCTCACATGGTAACTTCTTGTATAATCTCTAAAATCTATTTCTTTATGATCAAAACTATTGATAGAAAAATAGTATGCAAGGAAGAGATTTTGATACTGGGTTATGAAAGGCCTTCTTGATGGAACAACTCTTTTGAACTCATTATCGTTGCTCTTGTGAGAAGAATCTGGTTTATTTCTATCATCATTTCTTTTCCTATTGTTTCTTTCTTTGTTGATGGATCCTTTGAGAATGTTAGCATATCTATTACGCTTTTATTCAAGAGTACTATGATTCTCATCATAGCCAAGACCAGTCTTGATGAATGTTGACCTTTGGAAACTGAGGATCTCATTTAAAGTTTCAGTGCCCTTTTCAAAATTTAACTAAGCACTTGACTTATTCAATTCTTCCTTTAATGAGACAACTTCATACTCTAACTTTTCACGGGTTTCTTCCTTTTCTTTGAGCTGAATTTTCACTTCTTCTTCTATTCATTTTACTTCTTATTGCTGAATCTTCAAGCTGATAATTATCTTCTTTGTTTCTTCAAGATCATGATCCTTCTTTTCATGTTTCTAAAATTTCTCCTTTTGCTTTATATTCTTTTTCCTTAGCCTATATATTTCTTTAAAGGGACTAACAAGTTCTTCTTCAAGATATTCTTCTTCTAAATATGGATTTTCTTTCTGATTATATTCTATTTCTTCATCAACAGGCTTTGTTTCCATGGTTATGGAGAAAGATTCTTCTTCATCACCACTATCTTCCGTTTCTGCATATGGACACTTAGCAGTAAAATGTCCTATTATACCACAATTAAATCATTTGAACGATATCTTACCTTTGTATTTGCAAGGTCCTCCTTTTTCTTTCTCACAAATTTCACTTCTTCTATCTCTGATTAATGGTTGGAACAATCACCGGATCTCTCTTCATAAAAAAATTATCCCTTGTCCCAAAACTTTTTAGCTTATGTACACTACATTACCTTGGTAGTCTCATAAGATGATAGGCCACTTAAGATGAAATCTATTGTTTTTGCATTGTTTACACTTGACTCCTTCCCAGCTTCATCTGTATAACCTGTTGTGATAGATTCCTAGATACCAAACCTAAGGACCATCAAATATCTCTTCATTTTTATACTCCATGATGCATAGTTTGTTCCATCAAACAAAGGAACTTTGCTTGTAGGGATACCTTCCTCACAATCCATATGTGCTCGATATCTACTTTACAGTGGTTAAATTGTTTCTGAAGGAATCGACTTTGATACCAATTGTTGAAATTATTCTTATATTGAGAGGAGGGGTGAATCAACATAAGATACTTTTTAATTTAATTGAGCATTCATTAATTATTCATTAAATTTAAAATAATAAATGCATGTAAAATTAAATCATGGTACATAGAGTTTAACTTGGAAACCTTTGCAGGATAAAACCACAAAAAATTATCTTTATAATTGTTTGTAGGAACCAACCTACTGTTAAAATGCTTGTAGGCACCAACCTACTAGAGACACCAATCTCTTTAGTTGAGTACCAACTCAAAAATATATTGTTTAGGCACAAACCTACTGGAGACACCAATTTCCTCAGTTGAGCACCAACTCAATAAGATATTTTGTAGGAACCAACCTACTGGAGACACCATTCTCCTTAGTTGAGCACCAAATCAAAAAGATATTATGTAGGCACCAACCTACTGGATACACCAATCTCATCGGTTGAGCACTAACTCAATAAGACATGTATATGAATAAACCTAAGATATCCATACACATAGTATTTTTTACTTCACATGCATGCTTCATACTTCATGTATTTCATAGTGTCATCATACCCTTAACTTTCTTGCTCCAATGCCTATATTTTCTTCATACCCTAGGCATAGATTCAAACCCTAGTGAGATTCATGCCCTAGAAAAAATCATAGCATCATTCCCATATTATAAATCCAAACTGCAACATCACAACCTCAAATAAGGACACTTTTCAACATCATAGAACCTATTCCTTCATAGCGCACCTTTAAAACTCCAAGAAAACTCCTCTTGCACCTTTAGACCATAAGAATACTCTCCATCTTCCCTTACGCAGCTCACATTTCTTATATGAACCTCATATTTTGTCTTCTTTCTTGGATGCTCTTCAAATTTTCACATCTATCATGTATTTATAGTGTTTATGTGCTCACTTTTAGGGTCGACCTGTAAAGACTGGTTGGGCCGACCTGAACTTTCTAGTTGGGTTGTCTGATAGAAAAATTCATATCTCTTCATTCCTAATGATTTATAGGGAGTGTCATATATTGTTGGAAAGGGATTGGAATAATATTTCCAACCATATAATCTGTTGGATTACTAAGAGGGGGGGTGAATCAGTAATAACGCAATTATAATCCTTTTCTTCAAATGTTATATCAATGTAGAATTATTATCCAATAATGAGAAGTAATAAAGAAACAATCACACACATACACAGTACACTAGTGTTTTACGTGGAAACCCAAATCGGGAGAAAACCACAAAATTCTTTTTCTGATATGTCCTGAAGAATTACATTCATTGGAAGCACCAACTTCCTTTGTTTTCCAGTTGCAACTGGAAGGAGGCTCCAACCCCCTAGTTTCTCAGGCTACAACCTGAGGGAAGCTCCAACTCCCCAAATCTCTGGCTACAACCAGAAGGAGGCTAAAACCCCCAATGTTCTTTGGCTACAACCGGAAGGTGGCTACAACCACCTGTACTTGCCCTGTCCTGCCACCCTGAAGTAGAGGTAGAATGATGGAACCACTGTCACACTATCACTGTGAGAAATACCGCTTTAAACCTGTACCAATAAATCTGAACCATGTATCAACCATGCACCAACCTTTCATCAAACCATACCATAAACAAGTGCATCAACCATGTACCAACCTGCAATCAACCTGTACCATAAACAAGTGCATCAACCATGGACCAACCTGTAATCAACTTGTACCATAAACAAGTGCATCAACCATGCACCAACTTGTAATGAACCTGTACCATAAACAAGTGCATCCAACCATGTACCAATTATGTTCCAATCATTTGTCAACTACTCATCAACTATGAATCATCAATATGTACCAACATCATCAACTATAGACTTCATGTATGTGTCAACTCATCAACTACTTGTCTCAACCATGTACTCAACATGTGCCACAACCAAAAGCCCTCATCAATTTCATCATCCAAATCTGATTTGTAGCTCTGTAATAGACCTAGTGTATATGATCACATTCCTGCAAACCTTCCTTAACTTTAAAAGCAAGAGACTAGCATTTTCATCAAACTTTTCTTTAGTCTCACATGCCTCATTTTGGATTAGTCAACAACCCTAACTTGAAGTAATCATAACTTTGAACCTATAATGTATAAATATATAGAACTGATACAAAATGTTCTTCAATGTGTTTTATGCAATTCCTCCGAGTGACACTACTTGTAACCTCTCATAAAAGGAGTTATAGCAAAAATGGCATACCTTGTTGAATTCTGGCTTATTCTAGAGAGTGACCATGTAGAGCGTGCCCTGCACAAATTGTTTGATGAAATGATCTAAAACTATTAAAAATAATACCAAATATTTTACCCTAACCAACACATTTTGTCTCACTGAATTTGGATCTTTTATGAAGAATTTATGGCGTTTTTACTAGAAACACCTGATTTTGACTAGTTTCAGGACTGGCCACAAACCCTATTTTCCACAGAGTGTAACTCCCAAAATAAAAAGACCCACAAGCTGAATTTTTAACCACAGATACTTGGATATGTTTTCTCACTTGAATAGAAATTTGAGGATCTAAATCATTATATAAAAACATTATAGCGAAAATGGTGAGATGACCTTAAAACAACATACCTTAGAAAGCACCATCAAAAGAATTTATCCTTCCTTGCATTTCGGCCTTGTTTTCTTCACTTTCCTCAGAATTTAGACTTAGATATCATTTTTATACCTTAGACACCTATAGATATTAAATATTCTCAAGTGTGATTCAAATGAGAGAGCCTTGCCTCTTATTTATACTCTCCAAGTAACTTCCTTAAAAACATCTTCTAGGTCACTTGGCCCCACCTTCCTTATTTTAGGGTTGGGTTCACTTCTAATTTATCCATTAAAATTATTATTGAAATAATTTATTTTGTATTCACTTTGAATTATAATACACTCATCACTTCACTTTATTATTTACCTTTTAAAATCTCTTAAACCACTTTGA
>JASDQU010276905.1:2436-14948 GCA_032191745.1 Picea mariana | reverse complement strand
ATGTACATATACTATGAAGGCATGCAATGACTACTCTAGATACTTTTTATAAAGTTTATATTAATTTATATATAATATTAAGTTATTTATTGTATACAATTCTAAATAATAGTGCTTCTATTAGGCTATGAAACATTATGAGGCTATTCAAACATTGTGCTTCTTAACATTCTTTTCCTGGCACCCAAATACTATCGAACTTTGGAAAGGATTTATTGTTGTGTACAAAGACGATTTAATATATTGGATAGTGCTTTGGTAAACAAGAGATGTTAGCCATCTACGAATCCGAAACGGTGTTGTGCGTCCAAAATAATTTGGTACCACAAACGTACATACCATATTTGCTGGAAATGCTCACGCCTTGTCAAATGATATTCTTGTTTAAAGAAAAGATGGTTTCCGGTTCCAAATGACCAACACCCAATCTAATAAAGAAATGACTGGTGTGTAAAGAAATATGTTCTTCAAGAAGTTGGAATGAAAGGCCCGGTGCAATGGTCTCCATGTAAGGGAAATCTCCTCATTGTGTTATGTCAAATGCATAGAAATGCTCCATCCTCATAAAAATTTGATAAGAATGACCATGAACATCAATGTGGGACAATAATGAAATATTTTAAGTAGTCAAGATTTGAAGATGACAACGATGATTGTAGTAGGCATTGGGTAGCAAGAAAACCGGTAGCAAGGGTTATTATCCTTGATAAAGGAACCCTTATTTCTTTGAAGGACCATCTTCCTTGGTACGAGAGCTCGAAAGATGTCTAATTGTATTTGAGTGATTTTCCTTGGTAGGAGAGCTCGAAAGATGTCTTATTGTATTTGAGCCACATTCCTGGTATGAGTGCTCAATAATGTTATGCACGTTTCCAGTGTGCAAGCAATGAAAGAGAAAAGGAGATTAGTCCCCTTGATCTTCTCTCTTTTTGGTGCACTCTCCAGAAGGGGGACCTGGTTAGGGGATAGTGAGACCACATATTAGACTAGATTCAAGAGCATTGTGAAAACAACAAAAGGGAGCTAGTTGGCTCATGTAGAGAAAAATATATGGAGTGAAAGACCTTCCAACATGATGTCAAGGAGAGACATTTCCAAACATGATGCTCAGAGACAAGAAGTCTCTAGGAGAAGTATACTTCTAGGATGGGATCATACCAGATACCAAAGACAGTTCCAGTGAATGTAGACGGACTTCCAGAGAGAGAGGCGATACTACATACAGAGGGAGCAGAGATTGAATTATCTCCACAAAAAGAGGAAGAGCTACCTTCAATTTTGATACAAAGTAACCACTAAAAATTGCATTTTTTTAATTATTCATTAATTATAACAATTAATTTACTTCTTAAAAATAAAAATAAAAAAAAATTATTTTTAAAAATAATCCATTGAAAAAACTTTAAAAAACATGGAAAGAAACCAGAAATCAAACCCAACTTTGACACAAAGCAAAAAAATATAATCCTTTCTTTAATCATATACAAAACGAAGGTCATCAACACAATATTTCGTCATAATGAAATTGAAAAAAGAGAAAAATACATTTTATATTAAAATGATATATACTTTTTGTAAATTTAATTATCTTAAATAAAATAATTATATGTCAAATATCGTTTCAATGGAACTCTTTTTATAAGGCAATGGAAACTCAACTACCTAGGAGGGGATACCTAAAATCTAGTTATGCTAAGAGTTGGTGTAAACTATAGGATAGTCTCCCAAGTCATAGACAAACTAACCAAAATAATAATAATAATAATAATTACATAAATTTATTAAATTATAGAAATCATGGATTATATTTGTATGTTGAATGGACCTCCCGTTTAATTATATTTTATCTTAAAGTAATTTTGTGTATATACTAAAGTTATTGTAATTACATATAAATTTAACAATATTAATATAATTCTTAATCCATGGACGTGAGAATATATAACTCTAATGTAGAAACTTCAATATTATTCAATATATACACTAATCATACACTAAAGAGAATTGATTTTGATTATGAAGATCACTATAAGTGCATCATAACAGAATACTTAGGACTCTTTAACATTAGATGCAAGATTTATGTTTCTGATGCTGAAGATCGCATGAAGCGCAACAAGAGAGCATATGTAATCTCAAGTGATACAACCTCCTAATATACTCAACCCAAATTGATCTCCTTATGATATCCAAGGATTTATTTATAATATCCTCGGTGGTGACAAGAAAAATATTCCCTACAATTGTGAGTCATAAAGAGACTCCACTTACCTAGAGATTCGAGGCATGTGGGGAAATCCACATGTTATCTTGTCTCTTCATCAATATTTAGACATGTGGGAACCTAATTTTCTCGACTTATGGGAACCTAATTCTTTGACTGACATTGACACTGACAAGAGTACAAAGTGGAACTAGTTGTATAGCATGGTGCATGACATGAAATAAAAGGTTTGTAAAATGATCTTATCCAAGATATGCAATCATCTAAAAGATTATGCTTTATTTTATTACACTGAGAGGCATAAACCTATTGAAAATAAGCACATTTAATAGGTTTTTAGTCCTTAATGTGTTTCCCATGGACAATATTAAATATGGATCAAATATTCTTCATTGTCACAATAAATGAAAGGTTGTGATTTCAACCATTAATTTCCTTGCTTTAGAAAGACATACGTTTATGTGTTTACTTTTTCACATTTACTTAATAATATTAAGAAATTACTGTGATGGCGAGTTGATTTCCACATTTAGGTTATTAGCAAGGATTCCATTTGACTATTCAGAGTGTGAAGCGTGGCACACGTTTCAATTAACTAAGGTGATCCTACGTTGGGAGGCATTTCATATTTTTTGTTGAAGTAAAGATGACAAGCGAAGCTCCACACACACAGTGATGACTCGGCTCCATAAGAACACTGATGAATCGACTCCATAATCACAATGACAAGTCCAAGCATGTAGATGCATTGCTTGGGCAAGAACCCTAATGGCTACAAATGACAATTGCCACGATTCTTTTGACTTTCTTAGACCTTATTTCACTTATAAGTATGCAAGGTGCCTATGATATTGTTGGCATCCCTATATGTTTTTGCTATTTTGAATGACAAACGACACTTCCTGTAGCTGTCTACACCTCATCCTGAAAATATTACTATTTGGGGGTGATTATTGGATTATAAAAGATGTTTGATTATTCTTTTTTATTTTGCATTTTCATGCTTGATTCAGGACTGAAAGCATGAATCAAGCCTGATTTCGTATTATATCCTTATTCAAAACATGTTTTTAAAGGTTCATTGTGACTTACATCTACTTCATATTTAATACTGGAATGATTTTCCTTTTTGAGTTTGTTTGAATATCGATATAATACCAAGAGTTGATTTGTATTCTGATTTGTAAACATATCTATTTGAACCCTTTGCAAATTAACCATAGTCATTGCATGACATGGGAATTAATGTGCAAACATTGTTTCCTGTACTTTATCTTTGGCTGGCAGAATGAATTGACAGGCCTTTCATTATGAGTTAAGGTTTTGTGTTATGCTCAGTACTCAAAGATTTCATTACCATGAGCGCTTGAACTTCATGACCGAAAACCCTGATGTTTATACTATGATTGTGTAGGGGCCTTGTTTAGTTTTTTTCCATTCTATTTGCTCAATTTTGTTTCTCCTTCTCTTGCCATCTAAACCCATAGCTAGTTTGAGTCACCCCTGTTACAACCTGGTTATTTTCTTAATGGCCACTGTTGTTCGAATAGAGTCGAATGGCTCTCAAGCATTACTGTCTCTTGATGATGCGGCCAAGGATTTGAAAAACCAACGCTGGGATACTTTCATTAAGAGGTTCGATGGGTATAACCTTCGCGTAGCTAAGGAATTTTCCCAAACATTTGATTGGTATAGGGCAAAATTTGAAGACATTCAGTTGGAGGTGACCGAAGGGTTTATTAGCGAAGCCAAAAGGCTCCCATCCTCTGGTTAGAAGTGGTTTAAGAACTCGAAAATTGGCGAAGTGCCATGGAGTTTGTTCATGACCTCCAGAAAGATTGATTGTTGTGAGAAATGTATTCATATTTCTCTGCTTAAGGTTAGATGGCATGGTTTATTATTACTTCTTAGGCAGTTTATAACTTTTGAAGGTCGTTATGGCCTGGTTTTTCTTTATCATGTGCAGTTGCTTATGCACTTTATAGGTTTCCATCTGAACATTCTATTTTATCTACTAAGGAGTCTGTACAAGATGTCAAAAAGATACAAGAAGTAGAGCCTCGACTCTAGCCTCTTTCACCATGGCCTAATTCAAATGTTGTTGGTTCATTGTTTGACAACCCTGGGTGATGACTGGGATAGGTTCTTAGCTTGAAAAATTTTTGTTACAACGATTCCTATAAAAATCCCTTTGTTGGATAAGCCTATGATAGAAAACCGTTTTGATTTCTCAAGTGGCAAGCCAGAATTTTTGGAGGAAAACCCTCGTAACGAGGCAATACCCAGCCATTTTTCACCTGGGCAACATGATGTTGGTTCTGAGTTTATAGAAACCCTTGTGTGTGAATTAATTATCGTCCCTAACCCTACTGTAAAATATGACAGTAAAGACCCTCGTAAACAATCAAAACAAAATCAAGTTAGGGTTCCGAAATAAAAGGGTTGGTCGTCTCATTTCGAGAAGTTTGTGTAATCGATCTAAGCCTCATTTGAGATTGATCAATACGATCGAGATCAATGAGGATTCAGATCTTGAAATCGAGGATTTCCTCAGAGAAGAAGATCCATATTGTCATAAGTTGGATCCTAATCAGCCATATGACTATGTTAACAATCTCCCACCGTGTCTCAAGGATGGAAAAGGGTTTACTGGTATTAAGCTCGGTCAAGGGTGAGTACCAGGTAGTGTTGATGTTCTTACACCCAACTTTATGCTCCATCAACAAATCGCTCCTTCTGTGCATTGCGAGGTCTTCTTGCATTGGATTGAATGATACTATAATGACATCCCTATTCTACAAGCAAGAATTAAAGCTCTCACCAACCATAATGAATTACTCATAAAAGAAAATCATGAACTCAAATAAATTGAACAGAGACAAACCAAGCGTCTTAAGAAGACATGCAACATTGTGATAAAGAATGCAGACAATGTAAAGGCCATAATCAATGCTAAGATATCTTGATCCATGTTTTGGTTAAATGGTAAAACGGTTTTTTCCCTTTTATTACAGTCATGTTGTTTTTTAAATCAGATCGGTTAAACTTAGATTTCTTTTACCAATATAAGACTGGCTATAGAATCATGAGATTCTGTAGCCATGTTATTTTCATATAAAATTTAGTAATTATTTGTTAATAAAATATCTAACTTGTTCCTATTTCATTTTCTAGGACATGGTATATCTGATGCTGATCTTATGGGATGGAACTTGTTCGATCTAGTTGATTAGTATCTCCTTTGGTTTATTTTGTAAATAGGAAAAAACTTTCATAAATTTTTGAAGATATAGTTTGATCATGAGTGGCTCTAGGCCCTCTATATTTGTAATTCTTTGATCTTATGAGATCTAATCCTATCTTAGAAGATAGGAATTTTAGATTTCAAAAAAACTCTTTGAATACTCTCTATTTTGTAAATGAAAGGCATCTTGGCCTGGAACCAAAGATGGATGAATGATTTCAAGACTAAATGAAACAACGCACAACATTTTGGCTTTAGCCTTTTGTGAATGGTGTTTCATTGATGTTTTGTTTTATTTAATCCTGATATATTAATATGTCTTGTAGCTTTAGAGTCAATGATCTGTTATATTCCAGGATACTCATGTTATAAATATCATCCATAATTTGTTGTTCTAGATGTTGACACTGTGATCATCTCTTCAATTTGAATGATAGGATTTATATTTGATTTTTAGTTGAATAATGAAATGTAATACGTTACACTCAGATTTATCTTAATGTAATCATTTGCAACCATAAGATAACATGGTTTAATTTGTGTTCCCTTCTCTGTTATTAAACTTCAGTCGTCAATACATTTTATGAATTTATTCGAAACAGTTTTAGAATAAGTCTATTGCAGATTTATCTCGTAGGTGTGGCTACTGGATACTCTTGATTCATATAGAGGCATGAATACATCAGACAAACTATCTTTTTTTTATTTTTTTTTATTTTTGTCATTTATGTATTAATGAAACCAGAATGTTTAGATCATATTTTGACTATCTATACATCTGTGTTTCATAGTTTGGTTAATTCAAGATTTGTTAGATTTATAGAAAGAAAACAAAAAAATATTTAAATGTGCTTTTTTAATTTTCTTTTACAAAAACAATTATTTTTACATTCATTTCGTAAGTTTCTAGTAAAACTTGCAATCTGTAAATGTTGTCTATAAGTGAGACTTTTATGTTTTCTTTTTATGCTTAAATACATTTACAATAGTTATATTAGAGTATGTATATATATATATATATATATATATATATATATATATATATATATATATACAGTATATTTTTTAGCATCAGTTAGTTATCCCTTTCTCTTTATTTTAGGATTTTAGATTGGCTAACGGAGCCATTAAACCCGTCAGAACAAGTTACACCAAACGGCTTGGGTTACTTAGACAACCCCGGACCGAGCTTGTTCTTTTAGTTGATGGACAATCATTTTTTCTCGTCAACAAATGGCACTAGAAGGAGGGCTTGAATACAATTGAAGGCACGTGGAAGTTGAAAGACTCCTCCCCCACACACTCGCTCCCCCATAGTAACACAGAGTCACTCTGACAACAATGTTACTTTTGAAACAACAACTACCTCGAACGAAAACCCTGACATTCCCGTTGAGCCGGTAACACCAAATCGTCAAGGGGTCGATGTACAATAAATTGTTCGGCAGTCACTTATAAGGACACATAGTGCCTTGGCCCACATCAAAGAACCCGCTAGGCCACTTAATCAACCCTTAAATTTCTCTGATATCAGAGAACAACTTGAAGGCACTGGTATATGTTTAAACCCTTTAGGAGATAATACTACCAATCCTACTGAGACACCTGTTCTCAGAGCTGGGGGGTCTGATATTCCAACTTCCCCACCTCATTCATATCCATCTTCTTCAGGAGGAGAATCATCTGATGAAGGAAGTTCCTCGTCTGAACCATCTCAGCCTTCGAGACCACCTACACCCATGGAAAACCAAAACAATCCCTCTAGACCCTAGCTTGATCAAGATGTCGTGGCTGTACCTAGACCCCAACACCCGTTACCAAAACACCCAATGAAATGGTTACCTAAGTTTGATCCAAATTCTAAACAATCTGTTGAAGATCACATAAAGAAGTTCATGTTAGCCATTAGACTCTGAATTGTAGAGCATGTAGACTCTTTTCTTATACGTTTGAGGGTAATGCCTCTACATGGTATTTTTCCCAGTATCCCCAGACCATTGTCTCTTGGGAAAAATTTGAAACCTGTTTCTTAGAGAAATTTGGAGATGATAAATCTCCTAAGGTCTTGGTTATGGAACTCTCTAGCCTAAAAATGAACCCTAAGGAGAATGTAAAAGATTTTAACCAAAGGTTCCTTACGTTAAAGAATCAAATTCCCACAGATTCAATGCATGTTGAAAGTCTACTTTTTGCATATTACACCAAAGCTCTAATTATAATATAGCAATTTGGGTTAAAAGGTCTAAGAAGTCTACATTACTGGAAGCTTTTGAGGAGGCAAGCCAAATCAAAAAGGATATATTAAGCTTGAAATATAATCTCAATAGTGATGCTGAAACAACTTCATCCTCTAAAAAGAAAATAGAAATCCTTACCAGGCCTCCCCAAGACAAAAGTTAGCCTGAAACTGTGGACCTAGAAAGCTTGCAAAAGGCTTTCCAAAAGTTATCAAATCAAGTAATAGATTTGAAGAGATCAGCTGAGGAGGCATCCTCAAGTAAGGGAGGTTTTAAACCACCCTTCAGAAAGCCTTTTCCTCCTAATCGACCAAATCCTACCACTGAAGATCTTAATTTCGAAAGATTACAATACGCTTTGCAAACTATTCTTGAAGAACATGATAACTCTGCCCCTCCTGAAAGTTCTGAAGACGTAGTTGAGGAAGAAATAGACGAAGAAGAGGAATTATATCCTAATAACTTCGGACACTTCTCTGACAGTATTTTCCAAGAAAACTTTGAAACTGTCCACCCTTACAACACAAGAAGCAAAACACAGAGTAAACCATCTCCCAAAATGGGTAATAATGTGTGTCCAAAACAGCCTAAACAAGCTAAAATAAAACAGAGTTTAGCAGATCCAGTTTTCGAATATGACTTGATTGAAGATCTAAAATAACTAAGGGCTAATATTTATGTTTACAAAATTTTGAAATTTCCTCTTATTCTACAAAAAATGCTTCAAAATATCATAGAAAACAGTAAGAACAACGATCCTATCAGTAAGAAAACTGCAGAAATCAGTTCTAAAACAGCCAAAAAGATCCCTACTAAAACGACATCCAAAAATCTGGATAAAAGGGATCTAACTGAAAAAACTGTATCAAATGTAGATAAAATAAATTCAGGGACAACGACAAAAAATCAACAGAATTATGCTATTAACACTCATAAAAATGTCCCGCCTTTCTTATTAAATTTTGAAATTTTCAATAGAAATGTACATAATTGTATGGTAGATTCCGATGCATCATCAAACGTTATGCCTCTATCTGTTTGCCAAAAAATTAATGCAGAAGTTCAACCTTCTAGTCTCAAAATCATTCAGCTTGATCGAACAAACATTAAGGTAATCAGTGAACTTAAGAATGTTCTGGTTACGTTGTATTCTAATCCTATGGTTCACCAAATTATTGACATCATTGTTGTTGACATCCC
The DNA here is from genome assembly GCA_032191745.1 of Picea mariana. Classification (NCBI taxonomy): domain Eukaryota; kingdom Viridiplantae; phylum Streptophyta; class Pinopsida; order Pinales; family Pinaceae; genus Picea; species Picea mariana. The sequence goes on along the minus strand of JASDQU010276905.1, from coordinate 6,043 downwards.
TAAAGTCTATGGTTTTTTTTTTAGCAAGGATTGGTTCGAGCAACTATATGGTTACTTTGCCACAGATTGATCTCATTTTTGGCTACCAGAAAATGGACAACCAAATAGAATTAGGATAAACCGTGAACACTATCTCAAGCATACTGTAATGGATTTGAATGATGCAAATGAACCATTTACTGCATCCACTAATTAACTTGAAATGTAGGGAAATAACACATTCTTTGGTCACTTCATGACCGAAATTTTCCCTTTCACTGATCCTGGGAAACAATCAGAACTTATGACCTATACTCAGTCATCACCTTCGCCAAGTGTGTCAAACATTGCCGATGAAGCTCAAATTTGGTTGTTGTACTTCGACGTATCTAAATCCAAAGAAGGAGTTGGTGCGGGATGTGTGCTCATCGATCTTGAAGGTAATAAGACTTTCATTGCTTGTCGATTAGAGTTCAAATGCACCAATAACACTGCCAAATATGAGGCCCTTTTGCAAGGACTCAGGAAAGCTGTGGATATGGACGTAAGAAATTTAATGGTATTCAGGGAGTCAGAAATTGTGGTCAGATAGGTAAGAAGTTCCATACATTCTCTATCACCACATCTGAAAAGTTACCAAACTGAGGTATGGAGTTTAATGCAAAGATTTTCATCATTTAATATAAATTCCATTCCTAGACTAAGAAATTCAAAGGCTGATTTATTAGCTAATGTTGCTTCCAAACTGTTGCCCACAGAAGGTCTTTCTCCTAATGAATTTTCGATTGAATTGTTGTTCAGGTTGTCAATCCTGGATAACATTACCAATTGGAGAGTGTTCAATGATGATCAAAAAATCATCAACTTCTTGCACATGGAGGACACCTTCCAAGGTGCAGTCATTGACGAAGGAACTCATGATGAAAACCTCCACAACTTCACGGTAATATCAGATTCTAGATCTCCTGAATCGACATTTGATCTGGTAAACTCTATTCCTATATCCGTTGTAAGACTAGAAAAGTTTTATGACTTGCATAATAAATGTAGAGGATCAGTTAATTGTAAAACAAACAGTTCTTCTTTGATTTATGAGACAATCAACTTAGGGACTAAGGAAAATACTCAAAATATTAATTTGGGAATAGGATGTTCCGAGCAAGAATGATCTGCTTTTTTAAAGTTATTTAAAGAATTCAAAGACGTTTTTTCTTGGACGTATGATGATTTGAAAGCATTTGATCCCAATATCATAGAACATGTCATCCCCATGAAACCCCAGACCCAACCTTTTCAGCAGAAGCTGAGGAAGATGCACCCTAAGTTGGAACCCACTGTCAAGAAAGAACTAAATAAATTACTGAATGCAAAGATAATCTTCCCAGTGCGATGCACACAATGGGTGTCTAATCTAGTTTCTGTAAGAAAGAAAAGTGGTGAAATTCGACTCTGTGTCAATTTTTGTAACTTGAATTGAGCCTCAGACAAATATAATTATCCTGTTCTTCCAATGGAACAAATAATTCAACAAGTTTCTAGTTCTGAAAGACTATCTCTATTAGATGGTTTTTCGGGATACAACCAAGTCCTTATGTCTCCCTCGGATCAACTCAAAACCACTTTTCGTACCCCATGGGGCACTTATGCCTACAGGAAGATGCCTTTTGGGCTTATAAATTCCAGGGCCACCTTCCAGAGAGCAATGGACATTACTTTTCGTGGTCTCCTAAATCAATCAGTAGTGGTCTATCTTGATGATGTTACCATTTTCTCTAAGAACAAGAAATATCATTTGTCTCACCTTAGGGATGTCCTAGAATGATGTCACAAGTATGGAATATCTATTAACCCTAAGAAATCAGTCTTTGCAGTTAAGAAAGGAAATTACTTGGGTTCATAGTGTGCAAAGATGGAATGATTATCGATCCTGAAAGAACCCAAGATATTGCTAAACTTTCTCCTCCATTGACGCAACAACCCTACCTCGACAGGTTTGTTGAAACAGACCTTGAATTTTTAACCTTAAGGGTGAAAAATATTGTATCTTTGAGGCTTTACATCATATAAATTTTCAAAAAAACCAAAATTTCATATCCAACGAAGTCACGATGCCTTTATGGTTCATTGTTCGAACAAAGAATAATTAAAAACCCAAATGAATATAAGCTTTCCAAAACCATTCGAAATAATATTTTAAAACGGACATTGATTCAAAACTTAAGGTATATCAATATATGTCAGGACATCGGGATTCAGAGTTTTGAATAAACAAATGTTCAACACAAATTAAATCACGAACCCCGATTCCCGATATTCCGATACATTAATCCTTAATTAAAAACATCATTTACTTAAATCCGTTTTAAAAAGGAGTTTAAACTCTAAGATAATCTCATCGCAAAATTGGGATTCACGATTTTGTGAGAACAAAGAAACTCGTCATCGTATTCTCCGATTTCCCGATCCCCGATTTTAATTAATTCTTAAGTGAGGTTTGAAATTAATCTAATTGTTGTTAAGCATGATTAAGAGTGACTAATCATATCGGGAAATCGCAATTCATGATTTTGTGAGCAACAATTTTCATGTCATTGAATTCCCCGATTCCCCGATATCCGATTTCCCGTTTTCCTAACTCTTGATTAATGAAATCCCGAAAAGGTAATCTGGATTAATTAAGATAATAAAAATGTTTGACTTAAATAATATATCGCGATTTCGGCGATCAGTGTTCCGCGATCACTTATTTTCTTGACCTCGAAAGTTCTGAAACCCCGATGAGAGTGTTTTCAAACTTTAATTAAGATTAACACTAATTAATCATTCTCGGAAACAAGGTTTTAAACTTTAATAAATGAATCATTAATGCAATAATTATTCGATTTGGTAAGTTTCTATCATATTTAAAATATCGCAAGAACTCAGGTACAAACATTAAATGAAGATTATCGAGAATATCTTTTTCATTTATTTCATAATATACGAACAAATCTCGAGGATTTTACGATATATTCAAAATAATTGTTGAAACGTTTACATTATTTTGAAGTTGAATTCTTCTCTGTTACAGGTATTCGAGCGAACACAGAGTTTTCCTCCTCTTTTGGCTTATTCCATAATTGGAAGTTTTGCTTGCTCTGGAATCTTGCTGCTGAGGTACTGAACACAGAGCTGGTGAACATACAATCATGGCGCCTAAAAAGGCTTCAAAGAAAACCGAAGAACAACCGGAAGGCGACATCATTTCAGACACTACTGTAGCTAGAGTAGTTCACAATCTTAAATCATGGGCTACAATTGCAGAGAAAATGGAGAATGAACTTTCATATTCTGACAATGGCACAGACAACCATCTCTGAGACATCGCCGAAATGGGTCTTCATAAGGTTGCAGCACGTGCGAGACTGTTTTCATATACAGATATGATTATCTGGGCACTGGATAAGGTGGATGTTCCGACAAGAAGTATCCTAAACGAGCAAGGAGCTGTTATCGGCTCATTCAGACCCGAACATATACAAGTAATGTATAAGCTATCTCCAAATTATAGGCACACTTTTAATAAAGAATTTGTAGCTTCTTTTCAACAAAAAGAATGTGTAGAAGGTGGCCAAACATATTCTGATAT
>JASDQU010276903.1:0-14487 GCA_032191745.1 Picea mariana | reverse complement strand
GCCTCTGGTCTAGATATTCATTTTGTTTTGTTGTAATTGTTATTCCCATAAATATAGATATACAATAATACATGATTTCTATTAATGAAAGAAATGTACATAGACTGTAAAAATACAAAGTGAAAGACTCGCTAGAATGGCGGGAGCTGATCTCTGAGAAGGGATGTGACAGCTACTCGCATTCGCAAGAAGATGATTACAATTGAGGCTATGAAGGAATTTTTACAATAAAAAGGAATGCCAAAAACCATAGATATCCAAAAACCTAACCCTAGGGGATGGACCACCAAAAGTCATGTGGGCCCCATTTGGGTAAGTTAGTACATACACTTCCCCGGGTCGTAACTTTTGCATACGATCTTTGTTTTAGGCATATAATAGCTCGTTGGAAAGGTATCAATGACGAAATTCATTTTGAGGGCTCAATCATGCCTTTGACTATCATTAAGAACTTTGATCTCGAAAAACTTTCATTTGGGCCCTCAAAATGGCCCCGAAAGTTAAAACCTGCTAAAAATAGTAAATTGCCAAAATTGCCAGAAAACTATTTTGAGCCAATTGGAAAAGGTGGGTGGCCACCGATATCCACCTAGAAAAATATTCCCTCTTTAGTAAGAAATGACCTCCATTGCATTAATTTCCTTGGGGAGAGGGAAAAGCATTTTCTAACTCTGTATCTTGGTGAGTTGCTTGCCTTGCTGTAGACATCACGCTGCTCAGTTTGTGGAAGTTTGTCATGAACCTGTTGAGGTCGAGGTTGTTCAAAAAATCGAGCTACATGAGAGAACAGTGTGTGTAAGGAGTCTTTGCACTTTTTTTCAACATTGTCGACCTTATTCTATTGGATAGAAGGTGCTTAGGGCGAGGCTGTATTGGTTGCAGTGTCCTCCTGTTCCCCCTTTGAACAGACTGTGAAGAAGCTGAATTTTGTAGTATGAGATACTACCTTGTGAAACTTTTTAGGTGGAACAGTAGTTGGAACTACCACTGGTATTCTATAGAGATGACCCCTGAAAGTAACAATGACACTACGGGGTCAAGACTCATAAACAACATGGCGTCTCCACATATATGGTTGGAACAAGAGGACATCATAGACATCCAATGGGGAAAAATTACATAAGACATCATCCTTGAAGGGTTGGATGTCGTGTGATAATCGACACTATTGGCTAACATGAAGATCTCATCCTTGGCGAAGACACCCGATGTTGTATGGCTACGAGTGTGGTGTTGTCGACAATCCCAACTGTTTGACGACCTCTGATGAGATGAGGTTCTTTTGGCTTCTGCTATCAACAATAAAATGCAGTGGGGTCCCCTTCACCCACATCTATGAATGAAAAAGGCACTCCCCCTCTTCTGTATCTACTTCTTCTTCTGGTTGAATTGTTGCGGTCGTGACAATAGCAGTGGGGTCTGTGTCAATGATCTGTCCTTTATCAGTATTTTCATAATTAGATTTTGAATCAGGGTTCGGTTCCTTGTCTTTGATCTCAGCCACCAATGAATGTTTTGAGTGACATTCATCATTGTTGTGCCACGGGATTATGTGGAAATCGCACCATTTTCCGGTGTCCTTCTTTGTCTTCCCGTGACCCTTCTTTTCCTGTGTCTTGGAATGGTTTTTGGGAGACTATTTGTTAGGGTTGTCTTTGTCATACTTTGGTTGTTGCGGATTTGCAGGCCCAAACTCCCATTTATTCTAGTGCTTAAATTTCTGCTCAATTTTAACAGCATATAGATAAGCAACACCGAGTGATGAGATGTCCATAAAATCCATTTGAGTCTGGATGTATCTGTGTAAAGCCCCACGGTATTTCAGAACCAAGTTTCGCTCAAAGTCTTTGATACCCAGCATGGTATGGAAGGTATTGGTGAACTACGGAATTGCTTGTCCCCTCTCTTGTCATAGTGTGGTCCATCTCATGCATTGATCCTCATAGCTGGCAACAGGGTAATACTGTTCCTTTACTGCATCCACAAGAAAATCCAAAGTGGGATCGACCCCATTTATTCTAGACTCCTCTGTGGAAATTTTCTCCCAGTAAGTTTCCCACCAATGTTTGACATGTGGGAGATCCTTAAGGAGTGTGAAGATGATCTTTTATTTGTCAAAAAAATTGTGAAAAGAGAAATAACCTTCTAGCAGAGTTAACCATTTTTCTAGGGCTTCTACATCTATCTATCCTTCAAATACAGAAATATCAAAATTAACTTGTACCTTGAAAGGCGAGGTGCCTCCAAAGTGGCTGCTTGATGATTATGTGCTTGATGCTATCAGCAAGCGTTGAAGGATGTGGGAAAAAGTCTCCATCATTTCGTCCCCCTGTCGCATGAGAGCTTTCTCAATCAACAGATTGATAGGATTGCCTGCTCCGTTGTTTTTCTTTTCTTCCACCATTGAGGGTTTCTTGGGTGTGCGAGAGTGATTCTCTTCAATAGAGACAAGCTTGATACCCAACTTTATATACTCAGACCTTGTTGGGGACATGCACTGAAAAAACTATCAAGAGCAACATGCTTTGATACCACTGATCCATATTATTTTTGGCACGAAATGAGAGTGGAGACATAATAAATAAATGCACAGAGATATCACAGATATTCAATAATGTAGCAGAAATGTATCAGAGATGCAACCATAAATACAGATATATAGTAATACACGATTTCTATTAATGAAAGAAATGTAGAGAGACTATAAAAATACAGAGTGAAAGACTCGCTAGAATTGTGGCAGCTTATCTCTAAGAAGAGATGTGATGGCTACTCGCATTCGCAAGAAGATGATTACAATTGAGGCTCTAAAGGACTTTTTACAATAAACACGAATGGAAAAAACCCTAGACATCCAAAAAACTAACCCTAGGAGATGAAGTGCCAAAAGTCATGTGGGCCCTGTTTTAGTTAAATAAATTAAAACAAACTTACGCCTAACCTTGTTTTCTAGTTTAAGTTGTGAAAATGTTAAATGTTCTTGAACTCACCCTGACAACTTTGGTTGATGCAGGTTAAATCATTCATTATGGTTAGGACTCAAGGAAATTGAGGCAGACGGGCATCGTGACACGGACCGCCAGCACCACAACCACCATCGCCTGAACTAGCTCTCATACTACGCTCTTTGGAGGCCATAAATGAGACTTTAAAGGGGCGTCAACTGAAACAGATCAAAGTGGAACCCCCACCATGTGAAACAGGTAATCCAGAAGCATCGAGGGATTCAGGGGGAGGACCTCCACCCAAACGCATCACTAGAGAACTGCAGAAGATCAAAATTCAAAAGTTTGTCAGGGTTCGCGCCAGTAAATGTGTAGAAGCATGGTTGGAAGGCATGACAAGGTGTTTTGCCTTAACAGACTATGCGTCCACTTCAAAGGTGAAGATAGCGATTTTTCAGTTGAGAGATAGTGCCTTGAACTGGTGGGGCAACTTGTAAAGGAAACTGCATCTTACCCCAGACACCGTGTCTTGGGAACTTTTTGAGGAGAGGTTCCGAAGGAAATATCTACCAGCTTACTATGAGGAACAATAGGTGGGAGCATTTCATGCTCTAGTACAAGGAAATAGGACCATAGAAGAATATGAGATTAGGTTTATGGAATTGGTCAAATATGTTTCATATATGAGTAATGACCAATGACAGGCAGAACGCTTTGTCTATGGGTTAAAACCTAAGATAAGTGCTATGGTGTGGATGTGGAAATCGTCTTCAATAGAAAAATATGTGGAAAATGCCTGTTATGCAGAGGAACACATGAGCTTAACTGGAGGTATGAGACCAACCTTTCCGCATTGTCTTAGATTCGTGGGGAAGGCCCCTAGGACATTTCCTAGGGGAGGGGGCTCAAGGCCACCTCCATATGGTAATAGAGTCGCACCAAGGACAGTAGCCGCAGGGATTTCAATGGAAGTGAGTGTAGCATCTTGTTCATCACCAATGACGTAGGTAGGTCCATGACCACCTCAAGGAGAAACTAGTATGGGCAGGGGTTCCACGGGAAGGAACTCATTTAAGAGATAGTCACGGAACAATGCGCAGGTTCAATCTCATGTTACCTGTTGGGGATGTGGAGGAACTCATTACCAGTGTGACTTCCTATAGTTACAATCAGTATTTGTGCATAGAGAGGGAAAGGCCCCGATGGGAAGAGCAAGTGGAAGCCACTAGATTTATGTAGCAGTTAATAATCACCGGGCATAACATCAATCCACAATGGTGGATTCATCAGGTACGCTAAATCATATCAATGTAAAGATTTTATTTGATTATGGTGCTACAGATAGTTTAATTTCACCATCTGCATTAGAAAAGAGTGGGTTGGCAGCCTACGAGCATGATGACTTTAAACAAGTCGAGATGGCTTTAGGGGAAAAACAATCGGTAGAACCTAGCATTGATAATTGTATAGTATACCTAGGAGCGTGTACTACCAGGTTGAAGGTATACGTCACGGATCTCGAGACATATGACCTAATCATTAGAATGGATTTGTTAGAAGCTCATCGAGCTTTGGTAGATTTTTTCACAAAAAGGGTGCTCTGTGTTGATGACAAAGGAAGGCCAGTAGAGATCCAGGGTGTACATAGAAAGGTGTCATTACACTTTATCTCAACTATGAAGGTTAAGCAATGCTTGAGGCAAGGGTGTCGACTATATGTAGTGGAAGCAGTGAATGAAAGGAAGGGACCCTCCTTGGATCAGTACCCAGTATTGTCAGAATTTAAGGATGTTTTTTCGAACGAGTTACCAGGGTTACCTCCTGAGAGGGAGCTTGATTTTACTATTGAGCTAAAACCTGGTGCAGAACCAATTTCCAAGACTCCATATTGGATGACATCACCGAAACTTTCTGAGTAGCAAATGCAGTTGAAATATTTACTGGACTTAGGGATAATAAGGCCTAGTGTCTCAACTTGGGGTGAACCAGTGATTTTTGTAAAGAAGAAGGATGGTTCCTTACAATTGTGTATAGATTACAGGGACTTGAACCATGCTACAGTGAAAAATAGGTACCCAATGCTGCGAATAGATGACCTCTTTGATCATATGAAAGGAGCAGTGGTATTCTCAAAGATTGATTTGCAATAAGGGTATCACCAGTTAAGGATTAAGGAAGGTGATATTCCTAAAGCTGCCTTTCAAACTTGGTTTGGGCATTATGAGTTTGTCATAGTACCGTTCAGATTGACCAATGCGCTAGCAGTATTCATGAGCCTCATGAATGGAGTACTCTGGAAGTACTTAGACCGTTTTGTACCAGTATTTCTAGATGACATCCTCATCTATTCCAAAAACGAAAGAGAGCATGAGGAACACTTACGAGTGGTGTTGTCCTACCTTACATAAAAAAAATTGTATGGGACATTTTCGAAGTGTTCCTTCTTCCAGAAAGGGATCCACTATTTAGGTCATATCATTTTTAGTGAAGGAATCTTTGTGGACCTAGAAAAGGTAAAGGCCATTATGGAGTGGCCAGTGCCAAAAAATGCCCATGAGGTGAGAAGCTTCATGGGGCTAGTAGGATATTATCGGAGATTTATGGAAGGATTCTCTAAAATAATGAAACCCATCACCACTTTGCAGCGCAAGGGGGGTCAGGTATGAATGGAAAGAAGAATTTGATAGTGCTTTCATTGAGCTTAAGAGGTTACTAACTAGTGCACCAATTCTATGAGTGTTAGATATGGAAAAGAACTTCATAGTCTGCATGGATGCCTAGAAGCAAGGGTTGGGGGCCGTGCTAATGCAGGATGGAGGAGTGATAGCTTATGGGTCAAGGAAGTTGAAGAAACACGAAGATATTTACGCTAATCATGATTTAGAGTTGGCAGTTGTAATGCTAGCTCTAAAACATTGGAGGCACTATCTTGTGGGGTGAAACTTTGAGCTCAAAATGGACCATCAAAGTTTAAAACATCTCTTCACTCAAAGGGATCTGAATGCCAAGAAAAGGTGATGGAGTGAGTTTATGAGTGAGTACGATTTTGGTATTTCATACATCAAGGGAAAGGAAAATGTGGTTGTAGATGCCTTGAGTAGGAGACCACATGTCTTCTCCTTGGTACCCTTAAAGGTCAATCTGAGGGAACGTGTGTTGACACAACTCCAAGGAGACAGTTGGTATTTAAAGGTTACTTCAAACCTCCAAAGTGGGAGGCAATTAAATCAAAAGTATGAAGGATATAGTTGGGAAGAAGATGAACTATTGAGATATCAGGGAAAGATGTACATCCCTGAAGATGGGCATATTCGAAGCATCATACTGAAGGAAGCCCATAGAGCACTTTATTGTGTGCATCCGGGTGTGAAGAAGATGTATGCAGACACAAGGAAGATTTTCTTCTGGGTAGGGATGAAGCACAATGTAGTCCATTTCGTCACCAAATGCCTAGAGTGTCAACATGTGAAATCTGACCACCATCACCTGGCAGGCCTCCTACAACCACATGATGTTCCTATGTCCAAGTGGGAAATCATCTCTATGGATTTTGTTGTGGGGTTTCCACTCACATCTCATAGACACAATGCCATTCTTGTGATAATTGATAAGTTAACCAAGAGTGTTCAAGTTATTCTGGTTAGAGACACTTACGCTATCACTAATGTGGCACATTTGTTTGTAAGTGAGGTCATCCATTTGCATGGGATACCTAAGAATATCATTTCAGATAGGGACTCCAGATTCACTTCTAGCTTTTGGACAAGTTTGCAATAAGCGTTGGGGACTCAGTTGAACTTAAGCACAACTTATCATCCTGAAATAGATGGGAAAATTGAGAGAGTAAAGCAAGTCATGGAAGACATGCTTAGGATGTATGTCATGGATAATCAAACCCATTGGGAGAAGTACCTACCTTTGGTAGATTTTGCCTACAATAACAGTTTTGATAGCTCCATCGGAATGCCACCCTACGAAGCTTTGTATTGAAGGCCATGATGAACGTCGTTGAGTTGGGATAGATTAGAATACCGAGTAATAGTTGGGCCAAAACTAATTCAAGAGATGGAGGAACAGGTGATTCAGATTAGGCAGAGACTAAAGGAAGCACAGGATAGGCGAAAAAGTTATGCGGATGCACACAGGACCGACCGAAGTTATAAAGTGGGAGACCAGGTTTTCATTCGTATCAGGCCTAATAAGAGTACCATATGGTTTGGGAAGGGGAAAAAGTTATCACCTCAATTTATAGGACCATTCATAATCCAAGAGAAAATTGGACCCATTGCCTATTGTGTCATACTGCCACCCCAATTGCATAATGAATCACTATGGTTCTAAATGTATCTGTTCTATGTCATTATGTTACTAATGAATCACATAAGATAAATTGGAAGGAATTGCAGGTATCAGATGCAGGAACCCTCATGGTAGAACCGTTACGCATATTGGACCGAAAAGTCCGACAACTCAGGAACCGTCTGGTAGAGCAAGCTAAGGTCTAGTGGGACAAGTATAGTCTAGGATTTGCTACTTGGGAAGATGCTGAGACACTACGACGAGATTATCCCTCACTTTTTTGACCACCTCGAGAATATGTTTCTTGAAGGTTGGGTGTATGTAACACCACCTTTTGAATTAGATAACTAGGATTACCTGAGGCCTACACACCTTTATTTTCTATTCACAAGTGAAACTATTAAATAATACACTTGAATTTTTAACACGTATGAACCTTTATAAATGTTTAAATATTATTGATGATGATGGATATGATGTGATCTACTATATGAATGTAAATTCTATGAATGTTTAAAATGTTATTGATGATGATGGATATGATGCAATATATTGTGTGAATGAAAATCCTATGAGGGTTTAAATGCTATTAGAATGATGTTGGATATGATGCAATCCATTTTGCAAATGATAATTTTATGAATAAGTGTCGTTAATTGAATATGGGATATTATGAGATCTATTTCTAACCTGAAAACTTTGATGTTAAAGTTGTTGGTACACGAATACTGAATTGAAATTATGGTTGTATGCAATTACATGATAATAATGAATACAAATGTATGATTTTGTGTTACAGACTAATCTGCAGGTTATGGGATATGAAATGGACAAGGGATAATGATGATGAAACCGGATGTCATGAACACTGGCCGAGAAACAATATGATATGAATCTTAGTATCTGGAATTAAATTGGTTTGGATGCATTACTATGATATGTGGACAAGTGCAAGATTCCAGGTGGTCATACTGCCGAAAACTGAATAGACGATGACAAAACTCCCAGCAACACAATGCCACTGTACATTCCATTGTAGGGTGTGGACCCTAGTCATGATTAGGAGGGGTGGAGGTATTTCCCACCGTGTATCCTCCGAAACCTGAAGTCATGGGATGACAATGTTATCTCACGCTCCCCTAGACGTGTGATGATGACTATCAGTTGCCTACTGGGGAAGCTTGGTCAAGTTAGTGACACTTCCGCTTACTTCAAACTTACGCCAAATTTTGGTGATTTTTAGAGTAAAATAATTTGTGCTATAAAATTTGAGTGAATAAAATGGAAATTGACAAATCATTTTTTGAAACAAAAACATAGAAAATTAGTCCATGAAATAAATTTAACCCCTAAATTTTTCTCAAATAGTTTATGAACAAATTTATCTTAACACTACTATTAAAAGTATTTTGGATAAATAGTCCCCGAGGTGTAGGACTATCGGTGACAAAGTGTGCTATTAAGGCACTCCGTGATGTTAAAGTCATCGGTTAGAAACCTGCGGGGACAAAAAATCCATCCATGTTAAGGGTTGGTGTGGTTTTAGATGGGTACAATCCCTGAGTTATTTTGATGGCTTAGATGCCCCTGAGTGATGATTTTTCAACCATAAGATAGTCATGCAGGTCACAGACAAACTAACAGACAAAAAAAAAAATTTGGATAAATTTAATACTATTTTTATACACCCATTATTATTATAAATATGGTCTGTATTACTAATAATAAGAGTAACCTTTGGCTTAAAAAAAATATTATAAATATGGTGTCTATTAATAATAAAAAGAGACTTTGGTTTAAAAAAGTCAAGGATTTAGATTGAAGAAGTGTTGCATGAAAGCGTAGTCCCTTCCAGGTTGGAATGGGGATAAATGCGACCGAGTACAGACACGTGGAAAGAAAGTTGAAGTACGTGTGGTATCCATGCAAAATTTAGCATTCCCAAATTAGTTTTCTTTGAAACAAAGGTTCGTGGACTCCAAAAATTAGGCATACAATATCATAGTAATAACGTTGTGCAACAAAGGCAATTGGGTTTAGCTTGCATGATTGTGAGGAATGATTGTTATCCTCCCCGCCTAGGTTCATTTCCCATAAATGACATGATAAGCTCATAATGAGTATTTTGTAATGAATTTGAAGTTTGACCGCCAAAATTTTAAAAACGCACCAACAACCCTAGTGTTGAGCTCCCGTGCTCCTGGTTCTCCCGCAGGCTGTCGTTCTGGCGCCTCCTGCCCCCCTCCGCCCTCCTTCGTAGCAGCTGTAGAAGCTCCAATGGCGGCCCCCTCGTCTCCAGCACATGGTGGCACCTCTCCTGGTAAAGTCGCAACAATGTCTATGGGCCTCCCTCCCTCGACGACGACCTCCACATTCGGGCCGACCTCTCTTGCAAGTGCTTCCCCTCGTGCTCCGTTAGCAACAACCTCAGTATTTCCCCCTTTGGTGACGGCCCTCTCCTTTAAAGAGTTCACTTCGTGCCAAGGGTCTCTCTCTGGTCTGCATGCATCGGCGTCGAAGGCTTCTTCTTCTCAAGTTCGCCCCTTCGGGCTTCACACAATAGTTACTGAAGCTCCAACAATTTCCATTCCAATTTCGTAGGAAGCCTTAACTAATGCTCGCCATTACAGTAGGCATGCTCTATTTTGCAGGTTTAACGGGTTTTGTCCCTCTCTTCCAGATCTACTCTCCTGGTTCTCCTCTGAATGGTACCCATTCTTAGATGGAGAAGTCATTACCTGCCCCTGTTCAAAAGGGTTTTTTGTTGTAGTTTTTTATTCTACAAGTGACAAAGACAAGGTGTTCAACTCTGGGTTGTGGTTCTGGGGCAGAGCAGGCCTGTCCATGCAACTTTGGACCCCTACCTTCGACCCCTCCATGGATTGTATCTCTTCAGCCCCAGTCTGGGTGAGACTTCCTTATTTTCCCCTGCATTTATGGGGGGATGATTCTCTTCAATCTATTGGCAATGGCCTTGGCAAGTTCCTCTGCAGAAGTCCGGACTCCAAGCCAGCCTGCTCCACCTTCACCCGAATCTATGTTGAAATAAATTTCTCCAAAGGTTTCCCAGCTAAAATTATTCTCCAAGGCAAGGACTACTCAAGGACCCAAAAACTCAACTATGAGAATCTCAGTTTCAGGTGTAGGAACTACATTGAAACAGGGCACTTAGCCAGTAACTGTGGGAAACCACCAGGGAAAAAAAGGTCATCGAAGCCCACCTGGTGGACAAAGGCATCAAAGGAATTGCATTCTGAATTCAAGACCCCAGAAGCAGCAAAAGAAGTAGAAGCTGAAGCCAAAATCAAATCCCCTGCTAAGGGGGAAACAGAAGAAGCAGAATCTGAAGCCGAAATTAAATCCCCTACTAAGGGGGAAGCAGAAGATACTCCTAAGTCGCCCACCCAGCAAGAACCCATGACTGCAAGCTGGAAAAACTTAGCTAAAAAGGAAGACCCCTACGCCCGACTGAAAGCCAATCCACGGACCAGAGAAATGAATGGAAAACGATGTCAAAGAAGAAACAAATCTTCCAACCTATAAGTGATGTAATGATGCGAAGCCGTTCAAGCTCACTGAAATAATCTTTGTGTCCACAAATTAGTACTGAGCTAGGATCTTTAGACATATGGTTTCCAGTTTAAAAGAAAATCTCTATCGATGTATCGAACCCCAGTGGCATGTCCACTATTATTAATACAAAGCTCCATTAACCGTTTCTGTCAAAAAAAAAAAATAATAACATCGTGCAACAAAGGCATTCCTGAATTAGTTATGTTTGAAAGTAATAAAGTCTGTTACATCAACAAAGGTTGCTCGACAAAAAAAAATTAGCATACAATAGACACAAAAAAATTGAAATTTATCAAAAATTAATAATGTCTGTTAAATGAACAAAGGTTCGTGGACACCAAAAATTAAGCATAGAATAGAATAAAAATAAAAAATGAAAATAACAATTACAATTAAATGAATAAAAATTGAATAAATGAATAACAATTAAAAATTAAATAAATAAATGAAAATCTATTACAAATGGAAGCCTCCAATCTAGATATTCATTTTGTTTTGTTGTAATTGTTATTCCCATAAATATAGATATATAGTAATACATGATTTCTATTAATGAAAAAAATGTAGAGAGACTGTAAAACTACAGAGTGAAAGACTCGCTAGAATGGTGAGAGCTTATCTCTAAGAAGAGATGTGACAGCTAGTTGCATTCGCAAGAAGATGATTGCCATTGAGGATATGAAAGCATTTTTACAATAAAAAGGAATTCCAAAAACCCTATACATCAAAAAACCTAACCCTAGAATATGAAGCACCAAAATTCATGTGGGCCACGTTTAGGTAAGTTAGTACATACACTTCCCGGGGTCGTAACTTTTGCATACGATCTCTGTTTTAGGCGTATAATAGCTTGTTGGAAAGGTATCATTGAGGAGATTCATTTTTAGGGCTCAATCATGCCCTTGGATATCATTGAGAACTTCTATCTCGAAAAATCTTCATTTGGGCCCTCAAAATGGCCCTAGAAGTTAAAACTTGCTAAAAATAGTAAATTGCCAAAATTGCGAGAAAACTATTTTGATGTAGTTGGAAAAGTTGGGTGGCCACCAATATCAACCTGGATCAATCCTCCCTCCTTAGAAATCAATGGTCTCCATTGCGTTGAGTTCCCGAGGGAGAGGGAAAAACATTTGTTGACTCTGCATCTTGGTGAGTTACTTGCCTTGCTGAAGACATCGCGTTGCTCATTTTGTGGAGGTCTGTCACAAACCTGTTGAGGATGAGGTTGTTCAACAAGTCAAGCTACATGAGAGGACAGTGTGTGGAAGGAATCTTTGCACTTTTTTTCAACCTTGTCGACCTACTTCTGTTGTATAGAAGGTGCTTGGGGCAAGGTTGTAGTGGTTGTAATGTCCTTAAGTTCCCCTTTTGAACAGACTACAAAGAAGCTGAATTTTGTAGTATGAGATACTAACTTGCAACACTTTTTAGGTGGAACAATAGCTGGAACTACCTCTTGTATTCTGTAGAGATGACCCCCCAAAGTAATAATGACACTACGGGGTCAAGACTCATAAATAACATGGCGTCTCCACATATATGGTTGGTCCAACAGGACATCACAGACATCCAGTGGGGCAACATTACATAATACCTCATCCTTGAAGGGTTGGATGTTGTATGATAATCGACACCATTGGCTAACACATAGATCTCGTCCTTGGTGAAGACACCCGATGTTGTATGGTTGCAGGTGTGGTGTCATCGACAATCCCAACTGTTTGATGACCTCTTCTACGATGAGGTTCTTTTGGATTTCGCTATCAACAATAAAATGAAGCGGGGTTCCCTTTACCCACATCTGTAAATCAAAAAGTCACTCCCCCTCTTCTGGATCTATTGGTTCTTCTGGTTGAATTGTTGGGGTGGTGACAATATCAGTGGGGTTTGCGTCAATGATCTGTCCTTTACCAGTATTTTATGAATCAGATTTTGAATCAGGGTTCAACTCCTTATCTTTGAACTCGGCCACCAATGACTGTTTTGAGTGACATTCGTTGGTGTTGTGCCAAGGGATTTTGTGGAAATTGCACCATTTTCTAGTGTTCTTCTTTGTCTTCGCGTGACCCTTCTTTTCATGTGTATTGGACTGGTTTTTAGGAGACTGTTTGTTAGGGTCGTCTTTTTCATACTTTGGTTGTTATGGATTTGTAGGCCCAAACTCCCATTTGTTTTGGTTCTTAAATTTCTGCTCAATTTTAACAGCATATCAATAAGCAGCATCGACTGATGAGATGTCCAAAAAATCCATTTCAGTCTAGATGTATCTGTGTAGAGCCCCACGGTATTTCAGAACCAAATGTCGCTTAGAGTTTTTGATACCTAGCTTGGTGCACAAGGTATGGAAGGTATTGGTGAACTCCAGAACTACTTGGCCCCTCTCTTGCCACAGTGTGGTTCATCTCATGTACTGGTCCTCATAGTTGCCAACAAGGTAATATTGTTCCTTTACTGCATCCACAAAAAAATACCAAGTGGGATCGGCCCCATATATTCCATACTCCTCTGTGGAACTTTGCTCCCACTAAGTTTCCCACCAATGTTTGACATGAGGGAGATATTTAAGGAGTGTGAAGGTGATCTTTTCTTTGTCGAATTTTTTTTGAAAAGAGAAATAACCTTCTAGGAGAGTTAACTATTTTCCTAGGGATTCTGCATCTATCTGTCCTTCAAATACAAGAATATCAAAATTAACTTGTACCTTTAAAGGCGAGGTTCCTTCAAAGTGGTTGATTGATGAATATGCTCCTGATGCTATCGATAGGCATTGAAGGATGTGAGAAAAAGTCTCCATCATTTCGTTCCCTTGTCACATGAGAGCTTGCTCAAGTAACATATTGATAGGATCGTCTTCTCTGTTGTTTTTCTTTTCTTCCGCCATTGAGGGTTTCTTGGGTGTGAAAGAGTGATTCTCTTCAAGATATACAAGCTTGAGACCCAAATTTCTATACTCGGACCTCGTTGAGGACATGCACTAAAAAAAATATCAAGAGCAACATGCTCTGATACCACTAATCGAGATTATTTTCGACATTAAATGAGAGAGGAGATATAATAAATAAATGCACAGAGATATCACAGATATTCAATAATGTAGCAGAAATGTATCATAGATGCAACCATAAATACATATATATAGTAATACACAATTTCTATTAATGAAATAAATGCACAGAGACTGTAAAAATACAGAGTGAAAGACTCACTAGAATGGTGGCAACTTATCTCTGAGAATGGATCTGACGGCTACTTGCATTCACAAGAAGATAATTAAAATTGAGGCTCTGAAGGACTTATTACAATAAACAAGAATGCCAAAAACCTAACCCTAGGAGATGAAGCACCAAAAGTCATGTGGGTCCCATTTGGGTAAGTTAGTACATCAACTTCCTCGGGTCATAACGTTTGCATACGATCTTTGTTTTAAGTGTATAATAGCTCAATGGAAAGGTATCATCAAGGAGATACATCTTGGGGAATCATTCATGCCTTCCACTATCATTGAGAACCTCGATCTCAAAAAAAATTCATTTGGGCCCTCAAAATGGCCCCATAAGTTAAAACCTGCTAAAAATAGTAAATTGCCAAAATTGTCAGAAAATTGTTTTGAGCCAGTTGGAAAAGGTGGGTGTCCACCAATATCCACCTGGATCAATCCTCCCTCCTTAGG
>JASDQU010276902.1:0-14948 GCA_032191745.1 Picea mariana | reverse complement strand
ACTTGATATTTGTTTGATAGTCTTGTCACAAATTCAATGGTCGTACCAACAATCATGCAAATGAATACACACCTGATGTACTCGCATCCTCACCTCACCTTGTTGGCTTAACGTATTAATGAGCCATTCATTACTTGCATTGGGTTTTGGTACTCTGTATGTTTAGTTCTCATCATAGGTTATGGTAAGGATTGAGCTCAAAACCCTGGTTTCAACTCCCACTATTCGAGTTATGATAATACATAGGTTATGTTATTTTCATATCTCCACTCCCTGTTTAGGTTGTTCCTACTGTTCACATGATTCGAACCTAAGACTATCCAAAGTAAGCCCTGTTGCATTTTGGTTGCATTTTTCATGGCACCTATTGTTCGCTTAGATCCAAATGGATGCCAGGCTTTACTTTCTCACGACGATGCAATTAAGGATCTTAAAAGCCATGGCTTGGATATTTTCCTTAAATATTTGAAGGTTATCACCTTTAGGTGGCAAAGGCTTTCGCGTAGACCTTCTCTGGTTGCAAAGAAAAAATTAGGGACACACAGTTAGAGTTGACTAAGGGGTTTGTGAGCGAAGCAATAGGGCTTCGATCGAAGGGTGAAAAATAGTTCAAAAACACCTGAATTGAAGGAGTCCCGTGGAGCCTCTTCATGACATACTGAAAGATCAACTGTTGTGAAAAAGGTATTTCTATCTCCCTGGTTAAACCTAGGTGGCATAGATTGTTGTTGATTCTCAAGAAATTCATGACATGCGAGGGTCGATACAGATTAGTCTTCCTCTACCATATTCGTTTACTCATGCATTTCATTGGTTGCAAAATAAATATGCCATTTTACTTGCTGAGAAGTATCTATAAAATGTCCAAAAGATATAAAAGACAGAGTCTTGATTTAAGCCTGTTCCATCATGGGTTGGTTAATATTTTTTTGATGCATCACTTGTCAACCGTAGGTGACTGTTGGGAGAATTTTTCGATAAGAAATGGTTTTGCTCAGACTATTCCTATAGTAAACCCTAACTTAGATGAGCCACCGATTAAAGACCAGTTCGGTATTTCAATCGATAGACCAGAATTTACCAACATAAATCATCTGGATGCAGGGATGCCGAGTAAGTCCTCACCTACATGATTTTCTAAGCAAGATACTGTTGAATTGAAGGTAATCCCCCCCATTGTACCTTAAATTGATGTTAGCCTGAACGTTATTATTAATCCAGATGTTGAGAAACCTCGCAAAGGAACAAAAAATAAATGCATAGACTTAGGGTTTAAGAACAAAAGGGCAGGTCGCCAAATTTCAAGGAAGCTAAGGAACCGATCCGACACTCATCTGAGCTCGATCAGTCCAATCGAGATCGATGAGTGTTTGGATCCTGAGATCAAATATTTTCTAGTTTTAGAAGACCTGAGATTTCAGGGTTACAGGAAGAAAGTTATCATTCCTATTGAACCTTATGATTTTGTGACAAATTTTCCACCGTGCCTCAAAGGTAAAGAGGGGTTCTCCAGTATTAGGCCTGATCAGAAGCAAATAGTAGGTAAACTTGATACACCCTTGTTTGAATGTGCACTTCATCAACCTACCATCTTGCCTGTACAATGTCATGTCTGTTTCCATTGGATTGAGTGGTATTACACTGATATCCCTTCCCTTCAGGCCCGAATTAAGTTGCTTACTGCTCAGAATGATTTGTTGGGGAAATAAAATCATGACCTCAAGGTGCACGCTGAGAGGAAAGATAAATGTATTAAGAGATCGGGAAACATCGTCATCAAAAATGCAACCATTGTCAAGGCAATAATAAATTCTGAACTACCCGACCCCTCTTTAGTTAACATTTAATGGTAAAACAAATTTTCCATTTCTGTTGTCTAATTCAAAATAAGTCGATTTGGAATTTGCTTATGTTTGCTAAACTAAGACTGGATACAAAATATTCGTTGTTGTAGCCAAATCTATTTTTAAATAAAAAATAGAAATTGGTTATGAGTAATTTTCTAACTTATTAAATTTGTTTTGTTTTTCCGGAAATAGTAGATTATGTTGTTGATCGTCTGGATGAAACATATTCGATTATGCATCTGAACGATCAATAGTTTCTTTTTCTGTTTTTTTTGTAAAAACTTTGATCTATCTTTGATTAAAACCAACTTTGTTATAAGTGGCCCCTAGCCCACTATTTTTGTAATATTCTTTTATTTTATGAGATCCTACTCTATCCTGTGAGAGAGGAGAATGTGATCTCAGTTCACTTTAAATACTGATTCATTTTATAAGTAAAGGGCATCTTAGCTGGAACAAGTTATAGGCATGCAATTCTCAGAACTATATGGACAAGTGTTTCACATTTTGTCTTTAGACCACTGTGATATTGTTCTATCTATGTTTTGAATTTTACATTATGAGATATTGATATGTTACACAAGCTTTAGCTTCTTTAGCATATGACATTTCATATTATTGAATTATTTTAAAGTTTGTCTATAACTTGTTGTTTCACATATTATCACTGTGATCATTATATCAATTTTAATATCATGATTTACGTCTAATGTTTAGTTGATTGATAAAATGAATGCTTTACATTAAGATTTATGTTACTGTAATCATTCATAATTATAAGATCATTGGACATACATGTCTACTATTTTGTTCTTACATCCTAGCTGTCAATAATCACTTGGAGTTTATTCAGGAGGCATTAGTACAAGCCGGTCATAGATTTATCACATAGGCGAGACAACTGGAGTTTTGGATCGCACAGAGACATAGAGGCAGTATGAAACTAATCTCAGGTTAGCTTTATTTCCATTAAATTTATGTTATTTTACTTATTAGCGAAACATGACAGTTTTAGATTGGCTTTGACCATCACTCTATCCTTGTTTCAAAACATATTTCATTTAAGTTCTTAGATTTATGATTAGAAAACATAAAATATAAAAAACGTGCTTTCTTTATCTACTTTTGAAAACAGTTACCAAACATTGATTTTGCAAGGTATCCACTAAAAAATTGCAATATGTAATTACTTTGTACATAATGGCATGTTCATATTTATATTTCTGTTGAATGTATTTGTAATTAATTAGATTAAAGTTTATATATTATTATAGTTTTAGCATTAGTTAGTTTATTTATTTTCTTTGTTTTAGGACCCTTGTTGGCTAACAGATCCATTAAACCCATCATAATAGGTTACACCAAACGTCTTGGGTTATTTATACAACCTCGGTCTGGATCTATTCTTCTAGTTGACGACAGGTCAAATTTGCCCGTCAACAAATGGCGCTAGAAGGAGGGCCTGAATTCAATTGAGGGCACGTGGAGGTCGCAAGGCTCCTCCCCCACACACTCGCTCCCTTATCGTAACATGTAGTCACTCAGACAACAACGTTACACTTGAAACAAAAACTACCTCAAACAATAACCCTGATATTCTCGTTGAACCAGTGACACTAGTTCCTCAAGGGGTCGACGTCCAAGAAATTGTTCGTCAATCACTCATAAGGACGAATAATGCCTTAGCCTGTATCAGACAACCTGGTAGTCCTCTTAATCAACCCCTTGACTTCTCGGATATCCGAGAACAACTGGAAGGCACTGGTCTGCTCCATAACTTGTTAGGTGAACATACTACCAATCCTACTGAAACGCCTATCCTTGGAGCCCGAGGATCCATTATTCCACCTTCCCCACTCGATTCATCTCCATCCTCTTCAGGAGGAGAGTCTTCAGACGAAGATAGTTCTTCGTCAGAATCATCTCAGCCTTCAACACCACCAACACCCATGAAAAACCAAAATAATCCTGCTAGACCTTGGCTCGATCAAGATATCGTGGCTGTACCTGGACAACAACATCCATTACCGAAACACCTGGAGAAATGGTTGCCTAAATTTGATCTAGATTCTAAACAATCTGCTGAGGATCACATAATTTTTTTTATGTTGGCCAATAGAATCCGAAATGCAGAGCATGAAGATGTAGTATGCAGATTCTTTCCTTATACATTGGAGGGCAATCCTCCACATGGTATTTTTCCTAACAACCCAAAACCTTTGTCTTTTGGGACAAATTTGAAATCTGTTTCTTAGAGAAGTTTGGAGATGATAAATCTCCTAAAGTCTTGGTTATGGAGCTCTCTAGTCTAAAAATTAATCCTAAGGACAAAGTAAAATATTTTAACCAGAGATTTCTTACCTTAAAGAATAAAATCCCCGCATATTCAATGCATGCGAAAAGTCTAATTGTCACATATTATGCTAAATCCCTGCACAATAATATCACCATATGGGTCAAAAGGTCTAAAAAGAACACTCTGTTAGGTGCCTTTGAGGAATCAATCCAAATTCAAAAGGATATATTAAGCTTGAAAGACAATCTCAATAGTGAAGCTGAAACAGTTTCATCGTCTAAAAAGAAAATAGAGATTCTCACCAGGCCTCCCCAAATTAAAAATCAACCAGAAACTTTAGACTTAGAAAGCTTGTAGAAAGATTTCCAAAAACTGTCCAATTAGGTCGTGGACTTGAAGAGATCAGCCGAGGAGGCATCCTCAAGCAAAGGAAATTTTAAACTCTCTTTCAGAAAACCTTTTCCCCCCAATCGGCCAAACTCGACCACTGAAGGTCTAAATTTCGAAAGCTTGCAGTACGCTTTGCAAACCATTTTAGAAGCACATGATAATTCGGCTTATGTCCCTCCTAAAAATTCTGAAGACGTAGTTGAGGAAGAAGTACCAGAAGAGGAGGAATCATCTCCCAACATTTTCGGTCACTTCTCCGACAATATCTTCCAAACAAATTTTGAAATTGTTCACCCCTACAACACGAGAAGCAAAACACAAAACAAACCTTCTTCTAAAGTGTGTAATAATGTGCTTCCAAAATATTCAAAGCAAGATGAAATTAAACAAATTTTAGCAGACCCTATTTTAGAATACGATTTAATCAAAGATCTAAAAAAACTAAGGGCTAATATTTCTGTTTTCGAGTTGCTAAAATTTCCCCTTATTTTGCAGAAAATGCTTCAAAGTATCGCTGAAAACAATAAAAACAACAATCCTGGCAACAAGAAAACTGCAGAAATTGGTTCAAAAACAGCCAAAAGGATCCCAACTAAAATGACATATGAACCTCCATATAAAAGGGATTTTTCTAAGAAAACTGTATCAAATGTAGATAAAATTGTTTTAGGGACAACAACTAAAAATCAACAGAATTATGTTGTTAACACTCGGAAAAATGTCCCGCCTTTCTTGTTAACCTTTGAAATTTTTAATAGAAATGTACATAATTGTATGGTCAATTCCGGTGCATCGTCAAATGTGATGCCTCTATCTGTTTGTCAAAAAATTAACATAAAAATTAAACCTTCTAATCTCAAAATCATTCAACTTGATTGAACGAACATTGAGGTAATTGGTGAGCTTAAGAATGTTCTGGTTAGATTATCTTCCAATCCTAAGGTTCATCAGATAATTAACATTATTGTTGTTTACATCCCTGAAGTCTATGATTTTTTTTTAAGTAGGGACTGGTCTGAACAGTTGCATGGTTACTTTGCTACAGATTGGTCTCATTTGTGGCTGCCAAAAAATGGAAAACCAAATAGAATCAGGATAAACAGAGAACATTATCTTAAACACACTGTGACAGATTTAAATGATGCAAACGAACCTTTCTCTGCATATGCTAATTCATTTGAAATGCAGGGAATGAATACCTTCTTTGGTAAATTCATGATCGAAATTTCTCCTATACTGATCCAAGGCAGCAATAAAAAATTATGACCTATACTTAGACATCATCTTTGCCAAGCGTGCCAAACACTGTCGACGAAGCTCAAATCTGGTCATTTTACTTTGATGGATCCAAATCCAAAGAAGGAGCCAGTGCAAGATGTGTACTCATCGATCCCGCAGGTAAAAAGAATTTCATTTCCTGTCTATTAGAGTTTGAGTGCACTAATAACACCGTAGAATATGCAGCACTTCTACAAGGGCTTAGGAAATCTTTGGATATGGATGTACGAAATTTAATGGTATTCGGTGATTCATAAATCGTGGTTAGGCAAGTAAGAAACTCCATACATTACTTATCACCACATCTGAAAAGTTACCAAACTGAGGTATGGAGTTTATTGCAAAATTTTTCAGCATTTAACGTAAATTCCATTCCTAGACTAAGTAATTTAGAGGTTGATTTATTGGCTAATGTCACTTCTAAACTATTGCTCACAGAAGGTCTTTCTCCTAATGCGTTTTCGATTGAATTGTTGTTCAGGCCATCGATCTTGGATAACATCACCAATTGGAGAGTGTTCGACGATGACCAACAGATCATCAAATTCTTGCATATGGAGGACACCTTCCAAGGTGCAGTCATTGATGAAGGCACTCATGATGAAAACCTCCACAATTTCATGGTAATATCATATCCTAGATCTCCTGAATTGACATCTGATCTGGTAAATTCTATCCCCAGATATATTGTAAGGCGAGAGAAGTTTTATGACTTGCATGATAAATTTAGAGGGTTAGTTAATTGCAAAACGAATAGTTCTTCTTTGATTTATGAGACAGTTAATTTAGGGACAAAGGAAAATCCTCAAAATATTAATTTGGGAACAAGATTTCGAGCAAGAACGATCTGCTTTTATAAAATTGTTTAAAGAATTTAAAGATGTTTTTTCCTGGATGTATGATGATTTGAAAACATTTGATCCTAATATCATACAACATGTCATCCCCATGAAACCCCAGACACAGCCTTTTCAATAGAAATTAAGAAAGATGCACCCTAAATTGGAACCCACTGTTAAAAAAGAACTAAATAAATTACTAAATGAAAATATAATTATCCCGGTAAGACACACGCAATGGGTGTCTAATATAGTTCCTATAAGTAAGAAAAGTGGTGAAATTCGACTTTGTGTCAACTTTCGAAATTTGAACCGAGCGTCTGACAAAGATAACTACCATGTTCCTCCAATGCAACAAATTTTACAGCAGGTATCTAGTTCTGATAGACTATCTTTACTTGATGGATTTTTAGGATACAACTAGGTCCTCATGTCTCCATCAGACCAACTTAAAACCACCTTTTGTACCCCATGGGGCACTTATGCCTATAGGAAGATGCCTTTTGTACTTATAAATGCTGGCGCCACCTTCCAGAGATCAATGGACATCGCTTTTTGTGCCCTCATAAATCAATCAGTGGTAGTCTATCTTGATGGCGTCACTGTCTTCTCTAAAAACAATAAATATCACTTGTCTCACCTTAGGACTGTCCTAGAATGATGCCGCAATTTCGGTATATCTCTCAACCCTAAGAAATTGGTCTTTGCGGTAGAGCAAGGTAAGTTGCTTGGGTTTATAGTGTCTAAGGACAGAATGATTATTGACCCTGAAAGAACCCAATCAATTTCTAAACTCTCCCCTCCCTCTTCCAAAAAAACCATGCAGTCCTTTATAGGCAAGATTAATTTTGTCAGAAGATTTGTCCCAATTTTTTCAGAAATGGTAAGACCATTACAGAATTTGATTAAAAAAGATGTTATGTACCGTTGGAGAACACAAGAAAGTCAATATTTTGACTCCATTAGAAAATAAATAATAGAAGCTCCTTCCTTGATGAGTCCCAATTTCTCTCAGGATTTCACTCTTTACACCTTTGCTTCCGACCAATCTTATGTTGTTGTGTTAACTCAAAAAAACGTTGAAAGCAATGATATACCCATTGCCTTCATGAGCTCATCTTTCAAAGGAGCAAAGCTTAATTACCCAGCAGTAGATCAACATGCATATGTTGTTTTTAAAGCAGTGAAACACTTCCGGTCATACCTGTTGAAAAACAAAACCAAGGTTATCGTTCCTTACCCAACTGTAAGAAACTTGTTAGTACAAAAATAACTGGGTGAGAAAAGAGAAAATTGGATGACGTCGTTACAAGAGTATGACCTCGAAATAAACCCTGCACAAATTGTTAGAGGTCAAGGCTTATGCAAACTAGTGGTTGATTCAATTGAAGGGCGGGAAAGTCAAATTAACACCTTAACTGTAAAGCAACATAATGAAAAACAAATCAGTTGTGCACAAGTTGCTGCCAATTCTTGGTATGAGAACGTTAAATTTTATTTGATACATGGATCTTCTCCTCGCTATCTTGATCCTAAAAATAGAAGAGCACTTAGGCTAAAATCTGCATCTTTTCAGTTAATAAATGATGTATTATTTCGAAAGAATTTTGACGGTGTTCTTATGCGTTGTTTAGAAAAGGAAGAATCAGAAAAAGTACTATCTGAAATTCATGTAGTTAAAGCCAGTGGTCACTTCAGGGGAGACACCACTGCTCACAAAGTGTTAAGAGCTGGGTACTATTGGCTCACTTTGTTTAAATATTCCCACACGTTGTGTCGTAAATGTATAGTTTTCCAAAAGGTTGTAGGACGGGTTAAAAAGGTAGCATTTCCTTTGCAGCCTGTCACTGTAGATTCCCCTTTTCACCAATGTGGTCTTGACATCATAGGACCAATTAACCCTTCTTCTTCACAGCAACACAAGTATATCATTACAACAATGGATTATTTTACCAGATGGTCCGAAGCTGCACCTTTGAATGTGGTAAACACAAATCATGTAGTATCTTTCCTCAATTCTCATATCATCACCCGATTTAGCTTTCCTGAATGTTTGGTCTTTCATAATGCCTCCTACTTTTCATACCTTGATATGAACATATTTGCTTTGGAAAAAGGGATTAAACTGAAATATTCTGCCAGCTACTACCCTCAAGGAAATGGTCTAGCAAAATCAACAAACAAAAATTTAATCAACATCATTAAGAGGACAGTTTCAGAGAATCATAAGAACTGACACAATGCACTATATAATGCACTTTGGTCTGACAAGGTGACACCAAAAGTCTCCGTCGGTAATTCCCCTTTCTTTCTCATCTACGAAAGAGAAGCAATTCTCCCACCACATGTTCTACTTCCTTCTCTGCAACTATCACAAAAAGTTCAAGAGGAGGAGTGCCCTCCCCTAGAAAGCCGAATAAATGCCTTGTTAAAACTGGAGGAAGTAAGGGCACAAACAAAACATAAATTGGATCAGCACCAACAAATTGTAAAAAACTGGTTTGATTCAAATTCTTCTTCAGATAGGAATTTCGAAGTAGGAGATTTGGTTCTCAAGTGGGACAAAGCTCATGAGGGAAAGGGGGAACACACCAAGTTCCAGAATCTGTGGTTAGGACCATTCGTAATTTTTGAAAAATTAGGTCCTAGCTCTTTCCATCTGCACAATTTGGAGGGATAGCTAGACACTTTCCCATTGAATTGCCAAGCTCTCAAAAGGTATTTTTCCTGATGATTCCAGATTCACTTCTTTGTACATATTTTTGTTTTGTTTTAATTTTCTTTTCTATTTTTTATTTTGGTTCTTTTCATTTTGCTTGTTTTTTGTTTGTTTCCGAATAATTATATATGTGTCACCATTTCATTTATGGAAGGAAAATCAGAATTTTTATCCAAGAGAAACAACTGATGACTTTTCAAAGCACCATGTTGTAAAACTCAGATCAACAGAAGAAATTTCCTGCTCAAAACATGTTGCCGGTTTCTTTTCAAAATCTCGAGAGGATGCGATTATCATTACTAAAACTCTTAATGTTGTCCATGTTTTTAAGAAAACAACTCAATTATACCTTCGTGTCCTTGAGATGGTTTCTTAACAGGAATCTAAGTGTTCAGATCATGGTGAAGATCATTAAATAAGAAGATGAATTTTAAAAATCAAATTTTGTGTTTCAAAATCTGAAATTTTTAGTGTCACCCCACTCTCTTGAATATCATAAAGTTTCTGTAAATTTGTAAAGTAATTCTAGAGATTTGAAAGCACTGCAAGGTGTGGGAAGTGTTTGTAAACCCACCGGGACACTGAACAAGTCTGCTGACATTGGGTAAATGCATC
Organism: Picea mariana; assembly: GCA_032191745.1. NCBI lineage: Eukaryota > Viridiplantae > Streptophyta > Pinopsida > Pinales > Pinaceae > Picea > Picea mariana. The sequence continues at coordinate 4,964 of JASDQU010276902.1, read as the reverse complement.
CATAATACCAAGGCAACTTCATCGGGGTACTGAACAGGCCTGCTGGCAGTGAAACAATGTCGGGTTCAATAAAATTATCAGGTACGTCCTTTTAAATTAATCCAAGAATAAGTATGTTATTTATCATGAATGGACGAATTTTGGACAGGATAGAGGTGTTAGAATGGGTTAAATGACATCCCTTCCGAGGCTATGGATGCTTGCTACCAGCAGTGGCCCTGCCAACAGTATCAGAGTTGGTTGCCTAAAAACATCATTTTACTCATAATCTAGATTTGATACCAGATTACATTTTTGACAAAAACACATCTGATGCTAGGCTATGTTGTTTTCCGAGTTTTGATCTGAATGCTTGATCTGTTGTAAATTGTTTCTCGAATCTTCATTTTTTTTGATTCATCCCAACATGAAAATTTTGGTGATGCAGAGATAACTACTTCACCCAGTACGTCGCCATTGTTGGGAGCCACACATGATTTTGATTGTTTTCGCACGATTGAAAGGAAATGCATTTTTCTGTAGCTTCCATCACCCCATTTTTGTAAACATTTTTAAGGGTCTCGAAGTGATTGATGGACAGAAGCCTTGGTCACTAAATTCTTATTGTTTGCATTTGTGTTTTCATTTTTGTTTTCTGTTTAATTCATGACTGTAAGCATGAATTAAACATTAAAACCTAGCTTGGTGTTATCATTTTCTGTGCCTTAGAGTGCATCTATGTAAAGGTCACCATACTTATATCAAATCTAAATCTAATGTTTGAATGACCTATTTTCAATGTTTTGGGTTTCAATATAGTTTAATATGGTTTGATAGTTTGTGATTCAATTTGTGAAGAGCCTTGATATTTGTTTGATAGTCTTGTCACGAATTCAATGGTTGTACCAGCAGTCATGCAAATGAATACACACATGTTGTACTTGCATCCTCACCTCACCTTGTTGGATTAACGTATTAATGAGCCATTCATTACTTGCATTGGGTTTTGGTACTTTGTATGTTTAGTTCTCATCACAGAGTATGGTAAGGATTGCGCTCAAACCCCTGGTTTTCACTCCCACTATTCGAGTTATGATAATACACAGGTTATGTTATTTTCATATCTCCACTCTCCGTTCGATTTGTTCCTACTACTCACACATTTTAAACCTAAGACTATCCAGATTAAACCCTGTTGCATTTTGGTTGCATTTGTCATGGCTCATGTCGTTCGCCTGGAGAAAAATAGATGTCAGGTTTTACTTTCTCACGATGATGAAATTGGGGATATTAAAAACCACGACTGTGATATTTTCCTTAAAATATTTGAAGGCTATAACCTTCAGGTGGCGAAGGCTTTCATGCAGACCTTTGATGGTTGCATATCAAAAATTGGGGACACACAATTAGAGTTGACCGAGGGGTTTGTGAGTGAAACAATAGGGCTTCCATCGAAGGGTGAAAAATGGTTCAAAAACGCTCGGATTGAAGGAGTCTCGTGGAGCCTCTTCATGACATCTCGAAAGATCAACTGTTGTGAAAAAGGTATTTCTATCTCCCTGGTTAAACCTAGGTGGCATAGCTTGTTGTTGATTCTCAAGCAATTCGTGACATGCGAGGGTCGATACGGATTAGTCTTCCTCTACCATATTCGTTTACTCATGCATTTCATTGGTTACAAATTAAATATTCCATTTTACTTGCTGAGAAGTCTCTATAAAATGTTCGAAAGATATAAAAGACATAGTCTTGATTCAAGCTTGTTCCATCACGGGTTGGTTAAGATTTTTTTGATGCATCACTTGTTAACCGTAGGTGAATTTTGGGAGAATTTTTTGATAAGAAATGGTTTTGCTCAGATTGTTCCTACAGTAAAATCTATCTTAGATGAGCCACTGATTAAAGACTGGTTTGGTATTTCAATTGATAGACCAGACTTTACCAACATAAACCCTCTAGACGTAGGGATGTCGAGTAAGTCCTCACCTACAGGATTTTCTGAGCAAGAGACTGTTGATTTGAAGGAAATTGCCCCCATTGTAACTGAAATTGATGCTAGCCTGAATGTTATTATTAATCTGGATGTTGAGAAACCTCGCAAAGGAACAAAAAATAAATGCACAGACTTAGGGTTTAAGAACAAAAGGGCAGGTCACCAAATTTCAAGGAAGTTAAGGAATCGATCTGACACTCATCTGAGCTCGAATATTTTCTAGTTTTAGAAGACCCAGGATTTTAGGGTTATAGGAAGAAAGTTATTGTTCCTACTGAACCTTATGATTTTTTGACAGGTCCGATCGAGATCAATGAGTGTTCCGATCCTGAGATTGAAGATTTTCTAGTTTTAGAAGACCTAGGATTTCAGGGTTACAGGAAGAAAGTTTACGTTCCTACTGAACCTTATGGTTTTGTGACAAATTTTCCACTGTGACTCAAAGGTAAAGAGGGGTTCTTCGGTATTAGGCCTGATCAGAAGCAACTAGCAGGTAAACTTGATACACCCATGTTTGACTGTGCACTTCATCAACCTGCCATCTCACCTATACAGTGTGATGTTTATTTCCATTGGATCGAGTGGTATTACATCGATATCCTTGCCTTTCAAGCACGAATTAAGTCGCTTACTACTCAGAATGATTTGTTGGGGAAAGAAAATCTTGACCTCAAGGCACACGTCGAGAGGAAAGCTAAATGTATTAAGAGATCAAGAAACTTCATCATCAAGAATGAAACCAGTGTCAAGGCGATAATAAATTATGAACTACCCGACCCCTCTTTAGTTAACATTTAATGGTAAAACAAATTTTCCATTGTTGTTGTCTAATTCAAAATAAGTCGATTTGGAATTTGATTATGTTTGCTAAACTAAGACTGGCTACAGAATCTTCGATTCTGTAGCCAAGTCTCTTTTTAAATAAAATATAGAAATTAGTTATGAGTAATTTTCTAACTTATTAAATTTGTTTTGTTTTTCAGGAAATAGAAGATCATGTTGTTTATCATCTGGAGGAAGCATATTCGATTATGCATCTGAATGATCAATAGTTTCTTTTTCTGTTTGTTTTGTAAAAACTTTGATCTATGTTTGATTAAAACCAACTCTGTTATAAGTGGCTCCTAGCCCACTATTTTTGTAATATTTTTGATTTTGTGAGATGCTACTCTATCTTGTGAGAGAGGAGAATGTGATCCCAGTTCACTTTAAATACTGATTCATTTTATAAGTAAAGGGAATCTTGGTTGGAACAGGTTATAGGCATGTAATTCTCAGAACTACATGGACAAGTGTTTCGCATTTTGGATTTAGACCACCGTGATATTGTTCCATATATGTTTTGACTTTTACATTATGATATATCGATATGTTACACAAGCTTTAGCTTCTTTAGCATATGACATTTCATATTGAATGCTTTTAAAGTTTGTCTATAACTTGTTGTTTCACATATTATCACTGTGATCATTAAAGAAAGTTGCATGCAAAATAAATAAATTTATTAAAACTATTTATAGTGATTCACTTTTATACTTGAAGTGAAATACACTTTACAATGGATGCATGGACTTTTAAAAAAAAAGTAACAAAAAAAAGACTTGAACTCAAGACCTCTTACTTAATAAGGCAACTTTTAATCAAGTGAGCTAGAAAAACATATTGTATTTTTTAGAAGGAGTATTGGGGGTGTTTTTGTTGTTGTTGTAGTGGTGGTGGTGGTGGTGGAAGAATATGTCCTTGGATAACGTGCTCATAAAACATTATTTTTACACAAGAAAAACTATTTTGCTTCTCGATGACAACAAGGGTTAGATCTCGAATAGCTTACCCGAAAAATGCACCTTTCCTATTTGTTTTTTGATTTGTTGAGATCACATAGGGAACGGGGAAAATAAAATACACATATATAAAAGAGTAGTAACCTAGAAAAAATAAATATATAACCGAAATAATACTCTGCAAAAATTTAAAACTGGCATATTCAGGCTTTATACCTTCGGATCTAACTGAAATGGTCGTATCTTGGGAAAACATAAACCTTTTCAAGTGAAACGAAAAATGTTCCTGACTAAAATGAACACTATGGACACAATGGAATAGTCCTCTTAGCCCATAAATGTATGGAAATGGTAGAAGCCATATATGAGGCAACTCGCCTTCATGATCTCGATCTACAATGAGAGAGAGTCTTCAAACATGATCTGATACCATGTTCGACAACACAAGTATTCCAATAGAGGACAAACACCTTCAATAAATACTCACACAACCAGATGAAATATAAACACATCGAAGTTTTTACGTGGTAAATCCTCTACGAGGAAACATCCACGGCCCCAACCAACGCGGCCACTTGGAGCAGTTTATTAATGAAAAATAAAAAGATTACAAAGATGTTTTACAAGAGAGTTTCTCACAATTGATCATCGGAAACTGACCCTCCATTATATTTAAATAGAGATCATGGACTAATTAGGTGTCAATCCATGGATCAATGTATCCATTAAGATCGAGGAGAATATGAGCCATTGGATCACTCTATGTCGAGAACATATTGTGACCATTGGATTTCCAAACTACAAATGCATACTAAAGAAACACACCAAGAAACACACTTTTACCTAAAGATACATTAGAACAAGTAGATCTTAACTAACTCCTAAGTGTCTAAATATCCTAACAATCCAACTCTATCTGTGTCTATAGTTTCGTCAATAACTAAATTGTGTAGCCTATTGAAAAATAACGTCAAAAAAAATATATGGAGAGGAATTTATAAAAATATAGGTTTTTATGTATTTGTAGATCGAACCACTTGTTGGAAGATTGGTTGTTGTCATTGATGTCAACCCTAGTCATGGGTTTTGGACCAGAATATTGATGAAGTTATTTGGACATGAAGGAAAATGAAAATGAAGATACAACACCCATGGATGGATAGTATACATCATGCTCTTTCCGGTGGTATGTGGCACGTCACGTGGATCCT